>RJWM01035664.1:0-18756 GCA_004363535.1 Dasyprocta punctata
TGTGTGTGTACCTATGCATGTGTGTCTGCCTGTTCCCTTTATCTAGGGACTAGTGCTTTTTTGTGTGGCTGCCTGTCCTGCCTTGGGGAATGGTTTCGAGGTGGGGTGAAGAGGGGTAGGGAGACACCTACTGGTGTTCAGCCACAAAGGACAGGACAGACCTGCCCCTCTGCCTGCAGCTCTCTGGGTCCGCTCTGGCAAGTGGAGCCAGGAGGCTCAACTGGGAAACAGGTGTGGTGCAGCTTCAGTCCCTGTGCTGGAGGGGCAGAGTGCTCCCATGAATTCTGTCAAAGGTGCCCCCCAACACCTGGCTTTGGGGGAGTAAGGAGGCTAGTACTAGGATCGGGGAGCCTTTTGAGTTACTGAGTCTTTAGATGAAGCCATTGCCTCTGGTTAAAAAATGTGTCTTATTCTCCTTCTACCTTTCGAAGCTCAGCTCCTAGTGGAGACAGACACCTTCGGTAGTCAAGTCCGGATCAAGGGCAAGGAGACGGAGTTCTACCTGTGTATGAACCGCAAAGGCAAGCTCGTGGGGAAGGTGAGTGGTGGCTTGGATTCCTGGGAGATGGGAGACACCCCACCCCCACCCCACCCCCACCTCAGCAGCGCTAGGGACCTGTAACTGCATGTGTAGGGTCCCATCAGCCCTACATGGCAAGCAGGCCTGGTGAGGGAGCAAGTGCTGTGGGCAGGGGTGAGAGGTCAGTCCCTGCTGGAATCTCCTTTCCCTGCCCCTTCTCCTCTGGCCTGGCACCTGCAGCCACCAAGGTCAGGGTGTCTAGGGCTGCAGCTCTGAGTACATGCAGGACCCTGTTCTCTCTTGGCCGGTGTGAAACTCTGGCTGGTGGAGTAGTGAGACAGCCCTCATGGGGCTTTGGGGCCTCCCGCCCCACCGTGTCCTCGATGTCTGGGAACAGGGAGCTGGAGGCTAAGGGCTGTGGCTGCAGTGATCATTTTAACAATCACCAGGGGTTCACAGCAGTGCACCATGCGGCAGTGGCCTCCGGAAGCTGCTGCCTCAACAGTGCTGGGCCTCGTGGTTCTAGCATTTCAGGAAGATTTTATTACTTTGGAATGGGCAAGAGAGCTGCATGCAACAAATCAGGACGGGGTGGGTTAGGGGGTGGGCTCACCCCCCAGAGGAGGACTCTCGGGCTCTCACTATGCTGCTCTCAGTGCTCCTTTCTTCTGGGCGCTGGCAAAATCACACACCTGTTCCTTCGGGTATGCAGGTGGAAGGCGTGACCGTGGGATGAGGTCCTGCTTCCTGTGCCGTCCTCTCTGCAGGGTCTCCTCCGACCCCATATTCAACTTGTGTCACAGGGTGGGGGCCTACCTGGACAGATGGAGTGGGTGTGGGCTTCTCCTGCTTGGGGACAGGTCCTGGGGAATTATCTGTGCTCATTACACCTTGTTGGAGTAGCGGGGGATAAAGTTGCTTCTGATCTCTTGATTCCCCTAACTCTGTGCCTCTTCTACTATCTCATACCCATAGGCCAGGGACATGGGCCAGGGAATTGTCACACAAATGGTAACAACTCCCTCTCCTTGAACACTGACTTTCTTACAGGCATTAAAAATACTTCAAATAATCCATCGAAGGTGGTATTATACCACCATTCCCATTTCATGGATGGGAAAGCTGAGGCTTCGCCACATCCAGGGCACTTGTCCCAGGTCCCACATGAGAGCCAGGCTGATTCAAAGCGCAGTTTGGAAGGAAAAGATTCCAGCGGCACTGCCCATACCAACCGAAACTGATCAAAGAGCACAATAATAGTAATCCGAAGAGCGCAGCTTGGGACTCGAGGAGTGGTTTTAATTAGTGATTCACTTTCCGCCGTCGTCGCGAGCCGGGGCGGCGGGGCGGCGAGGGGGTGGGCAGGGGCCGGGCCGGGCCGGGCCGGGCGCAGGTCCCCTTGGCCTGGCTGGGTCCCTCTGGCCTGGCAGACCGTTTCTTGCGGCGGCCCAGCCCGGGTCCCGCGTCAGGCGCTTTGTTCTCCTGCCCGCCTGGGCCGCCTCCCAGGCCCGACCTGCTTTGAGTCGCTTTGAGTCGGAGCCTCCTTTTTTGCGCTCCCCCGGCAGCGGTGCACCGTGCCCAGCGCCCACGCCGCGCGCCCTCCCGCCGGCGCGGTTCCCGGCATCCTGACCCCCGGGGCCACCGTGGGGTCAGCGCAGCCCTGTCCCCTCGGGCTGCTCCCCCCGCCGCCGCGGCCGCCTCCCGCCCGCCGCCGGCTGGCCGCTGAGTCACCGCTTCCACAGGAGCCGGCTCCGATTTCCTGCCCCCTCGCCCTCTCTCCCGTCATTAATATTGGTGACGGTTCAGCTGGCTGGCGCGAGAGCGCCCGGCCCCCTGCTGGCCGCCCTCTCCACCCGTGGTTCCCCCTTTCTCGGCTCCTGACTTACGGCTGACCCGAGGTGCTGAGGGTACCCCAAATCCACCTGTCTTGACTCTGCCTTTCTTTGCTCTCTAGCCACCCCCCCACACCTCGCCCCCAAGCTGGAGTCATAGGCTCTTGGGCTGCTGGCCTATCCACACCCAGCCCGCCCACTCCAGCCTCGCTCCTGGGATTCCCCTTCTCAAGGGTTGGGTCCCCTACCTTCCTAACTCCCACCCAATCATGTCTTTCTGACCTGGTGCCTTCCCAGAAACTTGCTGCAGCCTCCTCACCTTGCTCGGTGGGGTCCCAGTCTCAGGCTCTGTAGCTGTGCCTTTCTAAGGCCCAGAGTGACCAGCCCACTGCCCTTCTGCACCGCATGCCAGCTCCAGACTCATCTCGGGGGCGCACTTAGTTGATGGGATACTCACGGCTGGAGGGCCGCCCTGGTGTTTATGTCTCACATTCCGGGCACATGGCACTTGCAGCCACCATTCCTGGATGGGGACTTCAGGCTCTTCCCGTGCTGTGCTCTCTTCTGGGACCATCCTTCTCTTTGTCCCTGTGCTGTTTACTGGCTCATCCTTCAACAACTTCCACCCTTCCCTGGCCCCTCCATGTTCCACCCCGTGACAGTCCCCCAGTCCTCCCTCCATCAGCCCTCTGTTCACCATCTGCTCCTCTGGGTTGTCAGTCTGTCCTGGTGCTTGCATTCCTCACCAGCCTGGGAGCTCATCAGAACCAATCCTGGATCCATCCATTCACATGTCAAAGGGCAGGAGCACCAAAGAAACAAAAATATGACTCCAACCTTCTAAAGACTCGTTCAATCTCCAGCCGAAATTATGCATATTACGTGGGGTAATCAAGGTGTCCCAGTCTGGCTGAATTTCAATGTCCTCACCTATAAAATGGGAATGATAATGCTGGCACTTAAGTATGTTAGTTTAATGTTAGTTCCCTCCTCTTTGAAGCTCGGTCAGGAGTCCCTCCTTCACTGCTGGAGTCCTTTGGCCTCAGCCCAAGAGCTGAGGGCAACACAATAGCTTCCTTGGGTTGCTCCAACTCTGGGTACCAACTTTGTACATCTCTGGCCAGAGTAGGTCGTATGCATTGAGCCTTGTGTCAGATGCCCCCTGCCCTTGGTTGTAATTACTTCTGTTGTGATGTACCAGTCATATAGCGGAGCTCTGTCCCCAAGCCCCTGCATACCCAGGAACCACCCCGATATTTGCCACTTCTCTGAACCTACTTCCAGCTGGCTCAGGAGGCAGCACTTCCTTTACTCCCTAGAGTTGCATATCAGGCGTCCTGTCTCTGGAGACTCAGCCTAGACCAGACGTTTCTCATCTGTCCTTGCTTGTGTGCCCACTAACTAATAAGTCCTCTTAGGACTTATTCAAGCCTGTTGGGTAGAGGGTGCCTTGGTCACCAGTGTCTTTATTAAGACCACTTTGGTTGGAAGTCATTGAAATTCAAAATGCTTTAAGCAGGAAAGGAATTATTTAGGAGAGGCTTGATCCAGTGACCTGATAATGTCATCAGGATTTAGTCTTCAGATGGAACAGGACTACCACTCTAGTTTGGGAAGAAGATGGTTGGATGTGGGAGTGGGAGAAAGAGAATCGAATTCCACTAAGTCATCAAAGTTCTGGGGTGGGTAGTCACTTCCTCTTTAAATATTGATGTTTCTGCTTGCCTGAAACAATTGAGTCAAAATGTCTGGGGCTGGGACCCAATCACAGGTGCTTTTTAAATTTCTGTGTGTGATCAGCGGGGTCATAGAGGAGTAGAGGCATGGTCAAACGCAGCTATGACCTGTTATTCTTATCCACTCCTGCTTGAGTTCATGGTGGGAGCGTGTGATCACTGTGGGCCTGTGGTTAGTTCCCAACAGGCCCTCTCTACTCTGTAGTGCTGGGAATTCCAAGCCCACGCCCTATTTCTCAGTCCCTGAAGTCAAACCAGGCCTGGGCTGAGTGTGTGTGAGTAACACTGCTAGTTCCCTGCACATCCACAGCCTCACTTTGTACCCATAGTGGGTTTGGGGAGGTGAGGAATTTTGCAGGCAGCATCCAATTTTCCTCACTTTGTCTCCCCATGGACTTCTTTGGAACTGGATAGAGAAGAAGTGAGCTACCCCGGTGAGGGCAAGTTGAAATCCCAGCTTTGCCATTCACAAGCCCCATGAGCAAGTCCTGTTGCCTCTTTGAGCTCTGTTTTTTTCCATGAAATGACATGATGGATGTGGAAATGTCTGCCAGTGGTCAGCAATCAATAAATACTGAATGGATGTATAGGGAAACAAAGTAGGGTAGGTGGCGATTTCTAGCCCTTAGCTCATTCTGTCTCTTTATCAGCTTGTCCCAAAGCAGGACATGCTGGGACATCTCTAGGACATATGTACAGGACCCAGAAGACAGAGTCTATTTCCTTGTAGATGCTTTTACGTGTTGCCACTACTGTATTCATCTCGGTGAGACTCCTAGTCATTTGACCATAGATGCTCTGGGCACCCCTGTCTTGGGCTCAGCTGTAAGGGCAACTAAGGAAGCAGTCCTGACCCCAAGGAAGGCTAAGGAGGAGGCAGGCAGGTATGGAATTGCTCATTTGAACATGGTTTGGGATGGGAGGGGTGCCCAGAAGATTCAGGAAATAGAGTATGGGAGCCCAATAAAACTTGATGTATGGTTGGGAGAGTATTGGAGAAAAAAAGAGAAATTTCCCAGGGAGACAAATGGCAGCTAGGGAAGGATTCCTGGGGGAGGCTGAGCCTGAAGGGATGAAAACAGTTTCCCCGGCAGTGGCAGGTATTCTAGGGGAGGCAGCATGGTATATGTGTGACCTTTGTTCAGTTTCCTCTGGCTATTTTCTGCCTCAGTACCAGGCAAAGAGCTTGGGCTCAGGTTAAACAGGCAGCTTCCGGAATTGTCCATAAGGAGCCCAGACAGAAACCATTCCTGTCAATCTGCCTTGCACAGGTTTCCTGGTTTCCCTTGCAGTCATCCCTTACAGCATCTCTACCCACTCAGCTCTCTGGATCCCCATGGTGTCTCCCAAGCCTGCCCATGTTCTGCAGCTTCCTTGAGGGATGTCATCTTCCAAAGGGTGTTTTTTTACCCAGCCTGTCCCTTTCTGCAGAGTTCAGCACTCTGTCTGCAGGGCCCAGGCTTGCCCTCTGCTCAAAGGTGAACGTTCCTGGAAGCTCTAGCCCGTTTTCCACTTCAAACAAAAGGCTGGAACCTGCACCTCAGTCTCCACACACAGCCAGACCGCTGGGCTTCCAACTTGGCTGGGCGGCCGTCCGGAACGAGGAGTGGGCCTGGCCTAAATTTGGAGATGTTAGTTGGAAACTCGAGTGCTGCTAATTTGGGCCTTCCAACCCGGTGTGTTTCTCACTCTTCCCCATCGAGCAATACATTTGTCTCCCCAGCACCCTTTATCTTGTCAGGCAGACTCAATGAGGCAGGCCACCCCTTTTATTTTATTTTTTTTATTTCTTTTTTGCGGCACCGGGGATCAAACTCACAGCCTCACGCCTGCCAGGCAGGCACTTAAGCCATTGAGCCAAACTCCCGGCCCTAGTTTTTTGAGGCAGGGTTGCACTATGCAGCTCAGGTCGGCCTTGCACTCGTGTTGTAGCCCAAGCCGGCCTCGAACTCACAACGATCCACCTACCTCAGCCTCCCAGGTGCTGGGATTAAAGGCGTGCACCACCACGCCCGGCTAGGCCAGCCCTTTTAGAAACTACTTGGTCTTCAAAAATAGTGTACCAAGTTCCTACTGTGCATCAGACTGATTTGGAAGAATCATTGTTCACAATGTGTGTATGGCACAGAAGTCATTGTTCCCATTTGGTGGGTGAGGAACCTGAGGTTTGGAGAGTGGAATTAGCCAGCCTGAGGTCACATAGGAAGTATTACAGTTCATTAGGGTTCTAACTAATTAGTGCTCCATCCCTTCCATGCCTAGTCTCCCAAGAGAATTCACATATCTGTTCAGGAGCCCAGGATCTTAGAGTCAAGGTTTGGAGTTTGGCCACACTAAATTTCTTATTTTTGGAAGCTTCTATTCTACTTCATACCAAGTATTAAAATATGCCACATCCCACATTACAGTAAATGTAATTTGCATTTAACTATATCACCATGGAGTTGAGCTGCAGCTGAGTAGCTGAGTTAATGTCAGGTTTTGTGCAAATCTGTCAGAACTCATTTCTGTTGCAAGTGACAGAGTACAATATCAACTGACTTAAAGGAAATGAGACAGTATTGGCACACATAATAGCGAGGTAACTTGAGCCTCAGATGTAGCTGGTTCTAGAGCTCAAATGATGTGACCAAAACTTGATTTCTCTCCCTTTCTTCCTCTTGGCTTTGCTTCCCTCCTGTTGGCATTACTGTCAGACAGGATTTCCCCTCATGGTAGTAAAATGGCTGCTTGCATTTCAGCCTCACAAACTCCTTAAATTTGAGCCTGCCTATGTTTTTTGAAGTCACTTACACAAAGGCCTCAAGGAACATTGTGATTGGATGGCTTGGGTCACATGCCCTCCTGTGAACCAATCACAGAAACCTGCACAGAAAGAGTGTTTCGATTGGCCAGGTTTGGGCCTCTGTAGTAGGGATGAGGTGGAGCCCCTGGCTCTGAGGGAAGGCAGTAGGAAAGGAGTAGTATCCTAAATGACAGTGGGAATCTATTACCTAATCGGAGGTAGGGGAAGATACAAGGGCCAATAACAAAAGACCACTCTACAGAAGTGAAGAGCTCACTTTAGGTCCTCTCTACTGTGCAGCCTAGACCTGGCCACCTGCCCAAGTCCTCTCCACAGGGTGCTTTCCCTCACCCCTGCTGTTTCCTTTTTCACCTTCTCCTGACTTTTCTGGCCAGACTTTAGTCAAGTTCCTCTTTTATCCAATAGTGTACTTCCTTGTCGATCTATTTTCTGCAAAAACCCTGCTAAGTCAGTTTAACAAGGGCACTGCACCCTTAATATCTTATCACCCTGGATATCTGAGTGGGTTTCTCACCCTCCATCATTTCCCAGGTGATATCTTGACACCCTGGTGTGGCTCCAGGTAGAATCTTGCTTGGTTGATTTGGCAGAATCCTCCTTACCAATGATGTTTCCTCTTGGTTGTTTACCACCCAGTGACTCTCTTGTTGCTCTTTTGTTGTAAACTCTCACTTGCCCATACTGTGGTGGGAGTTGAGTCCCATCTCTCCCTGTTGCTGCAAAATCCCATCACCATGTCCTTGTATCTGTCACAATGGTCGTGAATGACATCAGCCTTCCCGTGCTTTTTTTTTTTTTTTTTTTTTTTTTTTTGCGGCACCGGGGATTGAACTCACAACCTCGCGCCTGACAGGGCAGGCGCTTAAGGCACTGAGCCAAACTCCCGGCCCTGGTTTTTTGAGGCAGAGCACTATGTAGCTCAGGCCGGCCTTGCGCTCCCGTTGAAGCCCAAGCCAGCCTCGAACTCACAACGCTCTGCCTACCTCAGCCTCCCGAGGGCTGGGATTAAAGGCGTGCGCCACCATGCCCGGCTAGCCTTCCCGTGCTTTAACAAGGATTGCTGGGTAATTTTTTCTTTAATATTTCTCCTCTTTTACCTGCAGCCTGATGGCACCAGCAAGGAGTGTGTGTTCATCGAGAAGGTTTTGGAGAACAACTATACGGCCCTGATGTCCGCCAAGTACTCTGGCTGGTATGTGGGCTTCACCAAGAAGGGAAGGCCCCGCAAGGGTCCCAAGACCCGGGAGAACCAGCAGGATGTGCACTTCATGAAGCGTTACCCCAAGGGGCAGGCCGAGCTGCAGAAGCCCTTCAAGTATACCACAGTGACCAAGCGGTCCAGGCGCATCCGCCCCACGCACCCTGGCTAGGCACCCCATGTGGCCGCTGCAGGCCCTTCTGGCCACACTCACACTCCCAGAGAACTGCATCAGAGGAATATTTTTACATGAAAAATAAGGAAGAAGCTCTATTTTTGTACATCGTGTTTAAAAGAGGACAAAAACTGAACCAAAACTCTTGGTGTGGGGGGGTGATAAGAATTTTATCGTTGACTTGAAACCCCCAATGACAAAAGACTCACTAAGGGACCCTTGTCAACCCATAGGTGCTTGCCCCTCTCTCGGAGTAGACAGCTCTAAACTTGTCCCCAGAGGAGGACTTGAATGAAGAAACCAACACTCGAGAAACCAAAGTCCTTTTTCCCAAAGGTTCTAAAAGCAAAAGAAAGAAAGAAAAAAAAAAAAAGAGAGAAAGTAGTACCGTCTACCCCATAAACTCCCCTCCCCCAACTTTCCCAATCCTCTATCCCTGCCCCAAATTCCAACAAAAATCGCTCTCTGGTTTGCAGTCATTTATTTATTGTCCGCTGCAAGCTGTCCCGAGACACCGCGCAGGGAAGGCGTGCCCCTGGGAATTCTCCGCGCCTCGACCTTCTGACGATAGACGGCCTCGTCCAATCATGGTGACCCTGCATTGCTCGCAGTTCTGGAGGATGCTGCTATGGACCTTCCGTGACTCACGTGACCTAGTACACCAATGATAAGGGAATATTTTAAAACCAGCTATATTATATATATTATATATATATATATAAGCTATTTATTTCACCTCTCTGTATATTGCAGTTTCATGAACCAAGTATTACTGCCTCAACAATTAAAACCAACCAACAAATTATTTAAAAAACAATGAGGCGAGAGTGGTGGCTGAGGGGCCAGGCTTGGGCAGGGAGGTTCTTTTGTGTTTCATCTTTCTTGGTCTCTTGTCTTTGCACCGAGGGCCGGGGCCTTGCTTATTCATTCATTCATTCATTCAATCATTCATTCATTTATTCATGCATTCATTCACAGATGCATTCAGTACTCAGCGTGCACCAATCACTGTTCTACACAATGAGTTGGTGGCCTAGCAGATGAAAATCTCTGCCTTCAGAGAGATTACATCCTAATGCATTGGTGATTCAATGATTGAGGCAATCAATCATTTGTTCACATGCACGTTCTCTGCACCGAGACTCTATAGTGGGATCTGGGGATTTATCAGAGAGCACTATGGGGAAAAATCTCAGCCCCTGGGAAACTTCACATCTCGTCATTCACTGACTCAGTGCCTCATTCATTGACTTATTGATGAGTCCATCCATTCAACATGTATTTATTAAGCACTAAGTGCCAGGGATGCTTCGGGGAATTGGGAATTCACCAAAGAACAAAACAGACCAAAAACCAAACAAAATACCATGTCTCATGGAGATTGTAGTGTAGCAATTCATTGAGTGAGTCATCTGTGTATCCACATCTGTGATTTGCTAAGCACAGGCTGGGCAAGGGAATATAACTGATGGGTTCTGGTCAGTTCAGGATTCAGAATCTCTTTCCTCAAATTCTCCTGAGCTACAGTATTAGGGGTGACTTCCTAGGAGCCATTCTTACAGGTTTGTCCCTGGGTCAAAAGCTGACTGAAGTCGGGGTCCTCTGCTCTGAGATTTGGGTCTGAGCAGTCAGGGTAGGTGGGGGGAAACAGTTTTCAGTTTCTCCCTTCATTTAGCTTTCAATCTAAGTTGCTTCCTTGGGCACAGTGTGTATTCCAGGTAATGCAGGAAGGGAACTGAGGCAGAAGTTGCCTCCTCTGGGTACTGCTATTATCACCTGCCCCCCTTGAAAGTTCCTGTCTGTCAAGAGATACTTACTCTTGATAGACAGGGAAAGGAAAACCTTGCTTGCAGGCTCCTGGCTGGGGAGGGTTTACTGTTCAGTGCTGTCTGCCCACTCTGCAGTGGTTACCAGGCACAACCCTCCTGCTGTGTGCAGCTTAGTTTCCTCTCACCATCCCTGGGCCCTGTCCACATGTCTGTGGCTCATTCTCCAGCCCAGCACAGCATGTGGCCTTGTGAAACCCTTTAGGTTACCAACTTTACCATGTCCCAAGGACACCTGAGTGGAAGGTGCTGTTACTATTTCCATTTTAGAGATTAGGATACTGAGCCTCTAAAACACTAAGCCACTTCTTCAAGATCACTAAGAGAGGTGTAGGCCCATATCCAAATCCTAGACTGTCCAGCACTACAAAAATGGTCTGCTGTGTGCCAGGTCCCCTACCAGGTGCCTTTCTAGGTCCAATGCCTGTGTATCTGGCAATAGCCTTGTATGGGAGAGAGGAGCCTTCACTTCCACATTTGACAAGGGAGTAAGCTGAAGCTCAGAAAAATTATTGACTTTTCCAAGGCCTCACAGTGAACAGGTGACAACGGTGACCCTTGGGAAAAACCCTAGCATGTTAGTTTTCTGTCAGTACAACAAAATCCTTGAGACATTCAACTTCTAAAGAGAAAAGAATTCTTTTGGTTCATAGTTTTGGTAGTTTTGGTCCATGGTCAGTTGACCTTGAAATGTTTTGGGCCTGTGGTGAGGCAGTACACCATGGCAGGAGCTTGTGGCAGAGCAAAATCCCTTACTTCATAGCCAGGAAGCAAAAAAGAGAAAGAAGGATGGGCAGGAGTTTCACAACCTCCTCAAGGACACACCTTGCTAACCTAAGGGTCTCACACAGGGACCCACCTCTTCCCAGTAGTACTGTCCTGAGCCCAAGCCTTTCATATCTGGTCCTTTGGGGGATGTTTACCCAAAACACAGTACTTCGTGACCTATTTTGTATCAGTCCCAATCATTTTCTGCTTTATTTAATTGAAACAATACATATACGAGATGGGTGTTTGGTGTCTTTTTATTGGAAGTTTTGGCAAGTAAAATGACTTGTCCAAAGCAACAACGCAAGCTAGAAAATTGTGGAACCAAAATTCTTTCAAACATTCATCTGTTCACCCAGTAAGTATGTATTGAGTTTCCTCTTCCTAAATGCTGTGTGCCAGGGACTGGTGATAAAGCAGTGAACTGAACAGTCCCTACCCTCATGGAGCTTCCATTCTACTGGGGAGATCCACAAAGCCAAGCCAAATATGTCAGGCAGAGGTAAACCATGAGGAAAAGTAAGACAATGTGAAGGGACAGATGGAGATGGGCTGCTATTTTTGATAGGGTAGGCAAAGAAGGTGTCTGAAGGGGGATGATCTTTGAGGAAGCTTGAAAGAAGGAGAATTCATATAAATATGGAGAAGAAAAACATTCAGGTATAGGGAACAGAGGATGCAACAGCCTGGAGGGCTATCATGGGTATGAGGAGGCCTGTGGGCCTGGAAGGAGTGAGAAGGGGGTAGGTTCTGGAGGGGGCCAGACTATGACTGGAGCTTGTATTTGGTTGGAGATAGATACCTAACATACATGATGAACCTCCCACTTTAAAGGAGAAGAGTGGGCAGACGCCATCCTTGGGCTGTCCAGTGGTGATCTGGGTCCCCACCTTGCCCTCTGTTGCCTCCTGATGCTGGCTTACACTGCTCTGCCCCCAGCATGTGCTCAGGATGCTGCCCCACCTACGCTGGGCACATAGATCTTCTGGCCCTGAGGTCTTTTTTTTTTAAAATTAGTTCATGCTTGTGATATATAATAATTACATTTGTTTTGGGGAATTGGTATATAGACCTATAGCTGCTTGATCATTTTTACTTCCATTTCTCCTACCCTCTTCTTCCCTTCCCAAGATCGTGTTCCCATCTCCAAAAAGCCTACCTCTTTGTTTCCCACCATTTCTCCTTATTTTGGTTCTTAAATTATTTATGTTTCAGGTTTATCATATAAGAGAAACCATGAGATAGTTAACCTTCTTTACCTGGTTTACTTCACTTAGTGTTAAGGCTTCAAGATCTATCCATTTTCCTACAAATGACTCAAATTTTATTCCTTATGACCAAGTAGTACTCTACTACATATATATACCACATTTTTAAAAAACCATTTACCTGTTGGTGCCCATATAGGCCACTTCTATAATTAGGCTATTGTGATTTCTGCTGCTATAAACATGGGTATACATGTATTACTATTATATGATAACTTTAACTCTTTAAAGAAAAAATATAGCAAGCTCAAGTAGAATTTCTATTTTTAGAAATTCGAGGGGTCTCCATACTTATTTCCATAGTGATCGTGTTAGTTTACTCTTCCACCAACAGTGTAGAATTGTTCCATTTTCCTCACATCCTCAACAATATTTTTTTTTGAATCTTCAATGATACCCATCCTTACTGAAGTAAGATGGAATCTCAGTGTTGCTTTGATTTGCACTTCTCTAGTGGTCAAAGATACTGAATATTTTTGTTTTCATGTAATTTGGACATTTGTACTTCTTTTGAGAAGTGTATTCATTTCAGTTGCCCATTTGATTTGGCTTTTTGTTTGTTAGAATCTAATTTTTCTGAGTTCTTGATATACTCTAAACATTTGTCCTCTGTTGGAGGAGTAGCTGGCAGAAATGTTTTCCCATGTTGTACTGTTTCTTCACTATGTTGTTTCTTTTGCTATGCAGAAGGTTTTTAATATGAAGTAATCTCATTTGTTGACTCTTAGTGTTGCTTCTTGTGCATTTGGGGTTCTGTTCAGAAAATGTCCTTTCCTATGTCTTCAAGAGTCTTACCTATTTTATCTTGTAGCAGATTTAGTGTTTCTGTTTTTACATCTAGGTCTTTGATTCATTTTGATTTGATTTGTAGTACAGGGTGAGAGATATGGGTCCAGATTCATTTTTCTGCATGTTTTCTCAGCACCATTTGATAAAAAGGGCTATTTTTCTACAGCGTTTATTTTTAGCTTCTTTGTCAAGGATTAGATGACTAAATGTACATAATACTGTTTTTGTGTCTTCTATTTTGTTCCATTGGTCTACATATTTTTTAAACCAGTACCATGTTCTTTTGATTACTGTAGTTTTCTAGTATAATTTAAGATCTGGAATTGTAATGCCTCCTGCTTCATTCTTTTTGCTCAGTTTTGCTTTGACTATTCTGGGTCTCCTCTGGTTGCATACAAATTTTAGGATTGGTCTTTCTAGTTCTGTGAAGAATGCTGTTGATATTTGATTGGAATTGTGTAAAATATATATGTAATTTTTAGCAATATGGCCATTTTGATAACGTGGACTCTGCCTGTCCAAGAACAGGAGATGTCTTTCCATTTTTGACTCTCCTCTTCATTTTTTTTTCAGGATTCTATAATTTCTTTTTGTTTTTTGAGACAGGGTCTCACTAAGCAGTCTAGGCTGGCCTTGAACTCACTATGGCTGGCCTCAAACTCACAGCAATTCTCCTGCCTTAGCCTCCTGAGTGCTGGGATTATAAGCATGTGCCACCATACCTGGCTAGAGTTCTATAATTTTTTTTTACTGTATATCATTATAATTCTTCTGTTTTATTAGTAATTGTTGGTAATCTCTTACTATGCCTATCATAAGTTCATATGCAGAGGAAAAACAGCAGATACAGAGCTCAGTAATAGTTAAGATTTCAGGAATCATTGCAGATCTAGGACTGTATCTCCTGCAGATTAAACTATTCTGTTTAATTTTGTAAGAAATGGCTTTCCAAAGTGGCTGTACCATTGTACAGTAAAGGAGCATTCTGGTTGCTCCACATCCTCACCAGCATTTGGTTTTATCAGTATTTTTTGGCATGTGGCCATTCTAATAGCTGTGTAGTAAGTAGTACAGGCCAACTTGATCATGGTGTATATTTTAAAAAGTCTTTTGCATTTGGTTTGCAAGCACCTTGTTGAAGATTTTTGCAACTGCTTTCATTAAGGAAATTTGCCTGCAGTTTTCTTTTCTTGTTGAGTCCTTGTCCAGTTTTGATATCAGGGTAATGCTGACTTCAGGGGCTAAATTTAGCAGTGGTCCTGCCCTTTAATTCAATAGAAGAGTCTGAGGAATATTGGCATTAGTTCTTTCTGAGGTTCTGGTAAATTTCAGTGGTGAATCCATCAGATCCTGGGTTTTTCTTAATTGGTAGGATTTTTATTACTGCCTCTATTTCATTGCCTGTTATAGTTCTATTTAGGCTTTTATATTTTCTTGGATTAATTTTAGTAGTTTATATGTGTCTAAGAATTTATCCATTTCTTTTGGATTCTTCACTTTATTGGAGTATGTTTTCTGAATGATTTCTTGTAATCCTTGGGATTTCAACAGTGTTCTGCATGATTTCACTTTTTTTGTTTCTAATGTCATTGACATGGGCCTTTTCTTTCTTTCTTTTTTTAGGTTTGGTTAAAGGTTTATCAAGCTTATCCTTTCAAAGAACCAACTCTTTGATTCTTTATCTATCTATCTATCTATCTTTAGGTTCAATTTCATATATTTCTGCTTTGATATTTATAATATACTTCTTCCTACAAGTTAGATTTGATCACTCCTGTTTTCCTAAAACCTTGAGGTGCATCATTAGGGTATTTATTTGACATTTCTCTATTTTTCTAGTGTAGGCATTCATAGTGACAAACTTCCTTCTTAGAACTGCTTTGATTATATCCCAAAGGTTTTGATGTGTTGCACTGTCATTGTCATTTGATTCTAGGAACTTCGTAATTTCTTCCCTGATTTCTTCTGTGACACGTTGATTATTCAAGAGTGTGTTATTTAATCTCTACGTGTTCGTATAGTTTCAGTGTTTTCTTTTGCAATTGATTTCTAGTTTTGTTCCATTCAATGATCTGATAAGATACAAGTGATTATTCAATTCTTGCATTTATTTAAGTATACTTTATGGCCTAAGACATGGTCTATTTTGGAGAAAATTTCCTGTGCTATTGAGAAAAATGTATATTTGGTTGTTGGATGAAAGACTGTAGATATCTATTAGGTCTATTTGTTTGATGGAGTGCTTCAACTCTGATATTTCTTTGTTGATTTTTCATCTGCTTGACCTATAAATTCATGATAGTAGGGTATTAATGTCCCCTTCTATGATTGTATTGGTTTCTAGGTGTCCTTTTATGTTCAGTGGTTTTTGTTTTATGAAGTTGGGTGTAGCAATATTTGGTGCATATATATTTACAATTGTTATCCCTTGCTGTTGAGTTGTTTCCTTTATCAC
This sequence comes from Dasyprocta punctata, assembly GCA_004363535.1. Lineage (NCBI taxonomy): Eukaryota > Metazoa > Chordata > Mammalia > Rodentia > Dasyproctidae > Dasyprocta > Dasyprocta punctata. The sequence continues at coordinate 15,374 of RJWM01035664.1, forward strand.
TATATACTAATGTTCTTTATCTCTTATGATCAGTTTTTGCTTGAAATCCACTTTTTCTAAAATTAGGATAGCTACTGCTGCTTGCTTTTAGGCTCCAGTGGAGTGGAGCATGGATTTCCAGCTTTTCATTTTCAGTCTGTCTGTTTCTTTGTGAATGAGGTGTATCTTTTGCAAGCAACATATAATCGAGTTTTGTTTCTTGATGCAGTCTGCCAGTCTATGTTTTCAGATTAGAGAGTTAAGGCCATTTATTTTGAGTGTTACTGTTGAAAATTATTTATTGAATCCTGCCATTGTATTATTTTTCCAATGTTGATGCTTTATATTTTACTTTTGTTTAACTACTCTTCCAAGTAGATGTATTATTGTCTTTTAGTTTTTGGTGCTTTTCTGGCCTTGAGATCTTGCTCTTGTTCTACTGAAGAGCCTGGGGACATGGAGTTGTGGATTCAGTAGATATTTTTTGGTCTTGCTTCTTTGGAATCCCTGACAGGGGTAGATGTGGACCCAGCTTATGTCTAGACAGAGGTCTAAACGTTTTCTGAATTATGAGAAACGTGTGAATCCTAAGCACCATAGGCTAGTGGAAAGGTTCCTAGCCATATGTGAGATCTTCTTAGGAACACTCATTGGAGGGAAGTGGCTAGGGAGAACTTTCACAGTCCCATTGGATAAGGAACCCCTCTACTAACAGCCACCACTTTCAGAGCACCTAATATGTGCTGATCTGATCTTATTGGATTTACCCAAGAAGACTTTGTCATGGACATTGTTTAGTCCCATTTTATACAACATTCTCAAAAAGCTGGAGTCATTTCCTTGGATCAGATAGCTAGCAGATAGAGTAGGTGGGATTTGAACCCATACCCTGGATCTGGCCCTAGAGCTGTGGCTTGACCCAGATCTGAATGCTTGGAGCCCTTAGTATCTGTCTTGAGTTTCAATCTCTCCCCACCAATCCTTAATTCTGCTTCAGTGTTCATGATTTCCCAACCTACCAGGAGGAGCAGGTGGATATAGATCACCTTATCATGCACCTGATGACAGCTGTCCTCCAAACCTCTGGACTCTCTATTCTATACCATGGAATATATAAAGATCTGGGACGTAGAGGCCCGAGTATTTTTGACTTGGCTACTTCGTCCTCAGTGTGACCTTGGGCAAGTCACATTTCTAGGAGCATTATCTGTCTCATGAACCTAATGGTTATGATCTTGTGGGGCCAATGAAATGTTCAAAAGAGATTGCACAGTGAATAACTAGGGACTATTCCTGCCAAGTAAGAGCTGGAAAGACCTCACAGATGCTTCATTTCTCTGTTCAACTTCTTACTCCAGAGAGGAGGCAACCAAGACCTAGAGAGGGAATTGAAAGCCATGCAGTGATAACAGACATACTGGGACATGGGAGGGGAGTGGGGGCTCTAGTGAGTTTGGGGATCAGGATGCTTTCTCCAGTAGTCAGTTGGGCCCATCTTAGCATCATTTCCAAATATACCTCTATGATTCAAAGAGGTAAGGGCAGGTCAGACAGGGCAACCTTGATCCTGAACCCTCAGCCAACAGCCCCACACTGGTGTTAGTGCTACATGATTAGCTCTTGATGTGAGTAAAGACAGAGCCTGTAACTAGCATTTCAAGAAGCTAGAATGGTGGGACAAGCCCCAAATCTGGGAGAGAAGTGGATTTAGCGAAAAGACACTCTCTCCACTTACCCCAGACACGAATGCTGTTTTGATCCAGTCTTCTCCCTCTTAAGTCACATCTCTCCCTCTTGCTCTATACCAGATCATCAATAAGTAATTTTTTGATTGTTTTATTTCACATCTTTTTTACTCGTGTATACTATTATGCAGATTAATAGGCTTCATTTTGGCAGATTCATACATGCATGTTACATACTTCTGTCATTTTCACATTCCCATTATCCTCCTGTCTCACCATCCCCCCAGTTTCCCATTATTTTGAGAGGAATTCAATGCATGTATTTTGATTATATTCATCCTCCCGTTACCTGCCCTTATATCCTCCTCCTCTCTTTCTCCTGCCTCGCCTCTAATAATAGCCTCCCTTCTACTCTCTTGTCATCTTTAGATTCCATATATTAGGGAAGAATATGTGATGCTTGTCTTTCTGAGTTTATTACAACTATGTGCACATGTTCTGTTCTGGTGCATGCTTCTTGGGACAGAGTAGGTTCTTGGTATCTTAATTGTTACTATGATCTCATTTGATTAGCACAAAAACCTAACAAAGTGTTAAGATGTCCATTTTGTAGGTGGGGAATGAGGTGGCCCCAGGTCCCACAGCAGAAAGTGACAAGAGTTGAGATTTTTTTTTTTCAGATAAGGTCTCACTGTTTCTCAGCTGATTTTGAACTCTGGGGGTCCAGTGATCATCTTCTGCATCCCAAGTAAATGGTACTACACATGCCTACCACCACACCTGGCTGGGACTGAGATTTGAAACCAGGCTTCCCTCTTCCCACTTTCCATTCCCCTGTCATTTCTCTCCTTCCCTTCTTTTGTTAGAAGTGGAATGAGCTATACCGTTCACTCCTTCATGGGGCATGTGGGGAGGACTCTTCTTGTGACAGGCAGGATAAGCTGGGTTTGGGGAAAGTTGCTGTCAACCAGGTGAGCTTGTGCAGGTGTGGGGAGGTCCAGCCCCAACCTGAGAGTGCAAAGTCAGCAGATGCTCTCCTGCTGCCTGGCCAGCTGGAGCACAGCCAGGCCAGGCTGGGATGCCCGGGGCTTGAGAGCCCCATAAATGGGGGCAGAGCCCTCCCTCCCCAGCCACAGGACTGGGGCTTCCACAGAAACAATAGTGAATTAGGTGCTAAAGATGTGAAGGGTGTGCCCCAACCATGCAATTAGCCAGTGGGTCTGTTACAAACATTAGGCAGAGTTGGAGACCAGATGGCACAAGGCTCAGCCTAACTATTCCAGGACTTGCCTGGCTTTCTGGCTGGGGTTTCTAGCTCTGGCAAGGAGGGGAGGTGCAGGTAGTCCGGTGTGCATGCCCCCCTGCAGAGCAGGCCCTTAATTAGCCAGGCATTCCCTCCCCTCCCTTGGGCAGCATCTCAGACCTAATTAGCACTTGCTAGAATTTCTGTCCAGCTCTACTTGTGGAGGGAGAGCTCATGCAATGTTTCTGATTCCCAGGCTGACCACTGTAGCTGTAGGCTCTGTGTCACCCTCAGGGGTGGGCCAGAAATTGTCACAGACTTCTAAGTCTTATTCACCCACGACTATGCAAGACTAATTGTCATCATGGAACATTATCTTCTTGCGGGTCTTTCTATCAACTCTGTGATTTAATTCTTGTCACAATCCTCTAAGATATATATGTGAGTTACTGGGGTTAAACCTATAGCCTTTATTC
>RJWM01035665.1:0-18741 GCA_004363535.1 Dasyprocta punctata
CCCTACTTTCACCCCACCAGTCCTTCAGCCCCAGCTTATGTTGTAATATTGAGATAAATCCATTAGAAGAATAGGCTGCAGAAGGAAAAGAAGCTTATTCCACTAGCCCTGGGAGCTCTCTGTGTGATATTTTTCATTCATCTTGTTCTAAAAGGTTTAACAATTCAATGTCCAAAGTGCAGCATATAAATTATGTAGAAAAAAATTCTCAGTAAATATGCTTATTGAAAGAAATGTCGCACTATCTAAATAGACTAATTGAGTAGCGTCTTGTACTCAAAGCCTTTATTTAAAGAAGGTAAACCTAGATTTGAAGGTGAATAAGAATAAAATTTAGATGAACAATATGATATGAAGAATTATAGCTATAAAATAACATCCATTTATTCAAATTTACTCTTTTTAGATTTTGTTCATACTTCTGATAATCCTCAATAGTTAACACCAGTGTCCTACCAGTTTGTTTTAAGGAATATATGAAAGAACAAGCACTAGAATGATTTAGGATGCAACTTTTAAGGCAAAAATAATGCCTCTGATCTCAGTGGAGTTGTGATATGCTCTCAGTGGAAACTATCGCTCCTGGTTTTTCAATTACAACTTTGAATCATATTCCTTGATTAGTAACAAGCAATCAATCATAATTAATTAGTTAAAATGTTCAACCGTTAAAATCATTACCATTAATTAAAATAATTATCTCTATTTTGGCTGCACTTCATTACCATTTCGGGGAAGCACATTGTGTTACTGTGCCGCCATTCTCAGTCCAGAGCCTCAGTGAACCCAAGACATACAATAGGTGATCTATGAGCTACTTTAAAAATGACTGCTTGAATTAAATTTTGTACTTTTCTATTCTTGCTGAACTTGGGTAAAATATTTTACTACAGTGTTATGGGCTTTATAGAGGAGACTCTTCAAAATGATTGTTACCCTATGACAGGATACTACAAGTGGGGACTTTCTGAAAGAACATGGCTTGGAAAAAAGATGTTTGCTTTATTCTTTTGAAATGGGCTTTGAGAGATGTGGAGCATAAGTAGGGGTAGCTGTAAGGTATAACTTCATGTTTTGGAGTTTTTAAAAAATTTTTTATTTTTGGCATGTAGTGTTTCATCCAAAGTCTTAGTCCTTCAAGGAAATAACTACCAACTTTTCTTCTTAGAAATTCTTATGGCACAATTTGTCAGTAGACCTGACATTAGGGTTTACCCAGATATGATCTGTACTAGTACTCTCTAATCGCATGTTTTGTACTTCAGCAGGTAGGCTTTGCCACATCTTTGTCTTCTGTACTCAGCCTCCAAGATATGTATAATGCTGAGCACTTCAGAGGAACTTAATAAATATTTGCTGAAAGAGCAAACTTTCTTAGAGAGTGTTCCAAACATGCTATCATGTTATTTCTTTTAAAACAGTCAAAACAAGACAAACAGCAACACAACTCTTCAAGAATTTATAGTTTAGAAACATTAAACTTTATCCTAATTTTGAAACAAAATATCATTTCTAAGTTCTTTCTTATTCTAATATCACTAAGTGATATTCTTTCTTAAATTTTATGTTGTGGTTAAACAGTTACCAGATTACTTTTAATAACTTGCTGACTTTCCAATAATTGAATGTTGTTTTATTTATATGTTGATTTGTTTTTTAATTTTTTTTCTGCTTTTTTGAAACGGGGTTTCACAATGCAGTTCAGGCTGGCCTTGAACTCACTTTGTAGCCCAGGTTGGCCTCAAACTCACAGCAATCCTCCTGCCACAGCCTCCCAAGTGCTAGGACTACAGGTGTATGCCACCACACTTGGATATTTATGTTTTTTAGTAAGTTTGTAGCTTTGTACTTGAACTAATGTTTTAAGCAGTTTTTTTGTCTTTAGCATTTGGAAAATATGATTGTGGAGTTTTATTTGTAAGCCAAAATTTCAAGTAGTACATTCTTTAGACACTCACTGTTTATAGATGTTATTGAAGGTTTCTACTTTTAGTCTTACTTTCTACTTTGCATGACCGTGATATGATGCCTCTGTATTTGTATTTTCTCTGAGCATATAATCTGGATTATTTTAGCAGCAATATAGTGAACTGAATGACATGGGAAGTTCTCATTTCACTCTAGACAATATCGTCATCATCATTATCCTCCTCATCATCAAGCATAGCTCAAAACAAGATTTCAGGTTGCAGAAATAATGAGGGAGTCATTAACATTAAAAGGCAGTTGATTTGTGTGGCCCATGAAAAAAGTCATAGAGAATATTTGACTGAAATGAAAATGTAGGGATGATAAGATTAGGAACCCTATATATAATATTAGAATTTGAACAAATATCTCTATATAAGCCATAAACTCACTACTCAACTCAGACTGTGGTAGGATTGAGTCAACCCTGCCACACTGAAACTCTTGTAACACTAGAATAAGGACTATAATTCACAGATGACCTGATCCAGTATATGAACATAGCATATACTTCAGAATGTATGAGCTCTAGCACAGAAAATCATGGAATGTCCCCTGCAACACAGCACCAACATTTAACACCAGAAAAAGACAATCCCCACCAATACAATGAGTTCATATCATCCAAGTGACACTAACACCGCGAGGGATAGTCTAAAGATGGAACAGATAGTCATATTTAAGAAGCAAATGATAAGACAACATGAAAGGTAACTTAAATATACTTAACTTTTTCCAAAATACAAGGGAGAGTTGATGATATGCTTGCTGGTACAACACTTGCTTAGTATCTGTTAAGCTCTGGGTTCCATTCTCCATACTAAAAAAGAAAAAAAAAAAAAGAAAGAAAAGAAAAAGGTAAGGGAATAATAGAATTTATAAAACAAGAACTGTAACTGAATGAAATAAAGCAAAGACATGAATAACTACATAAATGAAAAATATTTTCATTAAAATGTTACAAACAACAAAATTCACCCTGGTTGTGCAACTTAAATGATGATAGTGTAGATAGAAGAATAGAGAGAGCTGGTGAAGTAAAGTGATGGTAGAATTGAGGAAATCACCTGAAAATCATCACATAAATTAAAAGACGCAGAAGATATAAACAATGAAAAGCTAACACTTTTTTGATTAGGGGATATAGAGTTATAAAATAAAAAGAATGAAAAAAAGACAACATTTGAAAAGGTAACCATTGAGATTTTTCCAGAATGGAAGAAAAATAAGTGTCCCAAATTTCATCTATGTAGTGCAGTATTATTAATTACAGTTATCATGCTGTACATTAGATCTCTAACTGTACGTAATTGCAGCTTTGTAATTTGTGACCAACATTTATTTCTAGCTCTATGTAACTGCAGTGCTTTACCTTATGACCAGAATCTCCCAATTTTCCCACATCCTTACCCTAGTACTATAGGGTCTATATATTTGACATTCAAGACTTCATATCTTAGTGAGATCATGTGGTATACTTTTTCTGTGTCTGGTTTATTTCAGTTAGCATGTCTTTCAGGTTTTTCCATTTTACTGCAAATGGCAGGGTTTCCTTCTTTTTAAAAATCTGAATAATTGTGTGTGTGTGCTGTGTGTGCATATGTAATTGTGATATAGATGCTTGGTATATAACAACCACAGTTCCTTTATCTAGTCCTCTGTCAATGGACACTTACATTGCTTCTATTATCTTGGATATTGTGAATAATGTTCTGATTAAGACATGCACAGAGAGAAGATGGTGTGAAGATGAAGGGAGATGACAATCTATATGTCCAGAAGAAAGGCCTCAGAAGAAACCAAACTTTCCAGTCCTTATTTCAGTTCTGTAAATCATCCAGTCTGTGATACTTTGTCTTTGTGACCTTAGCAAATTAAAGTAGCCTCTTAGATCTGTGTGACTTGGCACATGGTTAAAGTTCTATACCTCAGATTTCTCTCTGCAGAACAGATAATAACAGCCTTGCCTTATAGGGTTTTGTGTATTAAATTAATGTACATAAAGAACTTGGAACACTGCCTGTACGTGGTTAATCCTCAATAAATGTTATTTATTATTTCTTTTATTAAAATCACGCAGTGTGACAAACTATTAACATTAATTATGAGTGATTGGAATATGAGTATTTGTTACATTTTGCTCTGTACTTTTAGGCAAACTTCAAGACTATTCTGATCAAAAGTAAATCTTTATCTCATGTGGGAACTTGATAGCAAATTGAAGAATACAGAGCCAGATATAATAAGAGAGGGCTCATTAACACCATTATTTATCTAAGAAATACTTTGTAGCATCTGCTGCATGTCATATGCCAAGGTGATCCTCTGAAAAATATATATTAACCATTGTCTTTCACTTCTGAGGATTTGTTTATCACTAATAAGTTCATTTTTAGAACTTGAGATTCAGTTGGCTTAGGAAAGCAAAGCAAGATGGTGGCTTAGACACTGCTGATCTTACCTTACAGACACCCAAATCATATCTATCTATCTATCTATCATCTATCTTATTTATTTATTTAGAGACTTCCTGCTTGAGAGTGGGGAAGAGAATGAAGTTCAGGCCGTAGAGTTAAAACCCAGCACAAAATTCATTATGGTGAAGTTCAGTGCTGGCCAAAGCCCCAAAACCCCTAATCATCAGGCCAATCCCTGCTGGAAGTGTGTTAGGACAGGCAGCAGGCTGCAACTACCACCTCTTCTCCAGCCTCAGATTTTCTTGGAATAGGGCACCAAGTCTAGCACAGTGTACAGTGCTGGGCCTTTGTCTCAGAGTCCAGTGACAGGCCTGCCATGATGAGAACCAGCATTTTTGCAAGGTGAAGGCCCTGAATACAGATCAGAGCTCACAGACAGAGATACTACATCAGACCCAGCACCAATGGAGGCCTGTGTGTTGGTGAGACAGACTTGAGTTTTAGACAATATTAGTTCTAGTCTTGGGATGGGCCTGGGCCATATATACTCTTTCTGAGACTGAATTCCACTGAGGCTGTAAGAGTTAGATGACACAGCTTAACAGTAACCTTCGTGGCCAGGGGACTGACTCTTATACCATTCCCTAATCTTGGGTGGGATAGCTATCACCAGACCAGTGCTTGCAAATAAGGCTCTGGATCTGCCACAGCCCTACATAGGGAATGGTGCCCCACTGGGATGGACCCATGTTTTATTCTGCATCACTGTCAGTTGCAGCATGGTCCCTGGTGCATCCTTGAGACTACAGACTCTGGAAATTGTGAGACTTAAGCATGACTCATTTTAGTGCCATCCAAGGTAACCAAGAAACTGTCTTTACTAACAAACACTGCCTCACTCTTAGGCAGCATCACATATACAACACTCCATTTTCTGAGGGTCAGACAAAGTAGTAAATAGACCTTGCTCAGAAACCTAGTGGTTGACTAATGAAATCTAATAAAAGGCATATCCCAGGTATGCCTACAGTCAGAGCCTCTAGAATAGCTCCAGGGCCAGAAGAAGACACATAGCTTGAATCTATTGGACTTCCACCCCCAGCTAGAATTGCCTATGGATATTTCAGTGGGTTTTAGTCACAAGTCCACTTCAACAATAAGTAACCTCTGATTGTGTGGGCCTGGGCTCTGTTCCAGTATTGGCAGGTTGTGAGTTCAGTATAGACAGAGCTTGGTGACTTTATATGTAACATAGGAGCCTGGGTCTTTTTCTTCCATGATCAGACTGCCCAGAGCAAAGCAGAGTCCCGAAGTACCTGATCACAGGCCAATTACTCTTTCAAGATACTCTCCTGTTTCTGTCTGAGTTATATACCAACAAGCCTGGGCTTTTATTACTCTCTAGTACTTGAACAATGTTAACACCAATATCAGACTCTTGATAATTTGGATCTGGACACAGTCAAGTGCTGAAACAGTAGAAGTAATTATAAGGTCAGAGAAAAGAAGCAACCTCCTTAGAATTTCTGGAAAGAGAAGCACAAACAAAACCAGATTAGGAAAACTGAAACAAATATTTAATCCTTCAATGTTCAGATGCTGCTTCACATGAACAAGCATCAAGAGCATTCAGAAAATCATGGCCTCATTTAGTTCTCAAAATAAGGTTCAAGCAACTGAGAAAGCAATTATGAGAAAAGGCCCAGACAATTTAAAATAGCTATTTTAAGGAGCGTTGATGAACTTGAAGAAAACACAGGGAAAGGTTTTAATACTTAACAGGGAAATTTAACAAATAAAGCAATAAAAAAAGAGCTAAAAAATATACTCAGCAAAAATAATAATGTGACAGGTGACATTGGTAGGAGGATAAGTCAAACAAAAGAAAGAATTAGCTCAAGACAGGCTATTTGAAAACACTGTTAGGGGGTAAAAAAGCATGAAGATAAAGTTTTTGAAAACTTTGGAACAATGTTAAAAGAGCAAATATTTGAATTATTTGAGCTCAAGGTGGTCTTGAGAATGCCAAAGGGATGGAAAGCTCATTCAAAGAAATAGCAGAAAACTTTTCAAGCTTAGAGAAAGGTACAAATATTCAGATAAAGAAAGGTCAGAAGTCACCTGTCAAATTTGACTGAACCAAGTCTATCTCAAGTTACCATATAATCAAGCTACAGAGATTCTCAAGGCAAAAGAAAAGAGGCAACACATAGGGGTGTTCCAATTAGCCTGACTGCAGACTTCTCAGCCAAAACCTCACAGGCCTGAAAAGAGTATTTTCATAGTACTGAAGAGAAAAATAATACTTTCAACTGAGAATACTATCACCAATAAATATGTTTTATAAATGAAGGAGAGATAAAAAAAATTCCTGGACAAATAAAAACTGAGAGAATATATCTTTACCAGACTTACTCTATTAGAAATGCTAAAGGAAGTTCTTCAAACTGAATGAAAGAGTTGTCAAGAAAAAGAAAATACAGGAAGGCATAAAACTCACTGATAAGAGTAACTATACAAACAAATTCAGTGAGTAAAGCATTTATATCTCTAGCATGAAGACTAAAAACTAAAGCAATAAAAAGCAGTAAGTACATTAAAATGTTAGAGACAATATAATCATAAGATATTTTTGTAAGCCTTATAGTAACCACATAACAAAGATTTATAACAGTCAAAACAAAAATTAAAACCAAGGGATAAAAACACACTATTAGACTAGTTAACTACAAAGCAATACTGTAAGAGGGAGAAAGGAGCTAAAACATGTCTTTAAAAAGTTTCACAATGGCTGTGGTGAGATCTTATCTATCAATAATTTTCTTGAAGGGATTAAAATTCTCCAATTAAAAGGCATCAAATGACTCAATGGATTCACACACATAAAAGAAAAGAAAAGAAAAGAAAAGAAAAGAAAAGAAAAGAAAAGAGAAAAACAAGACCCAACTGTATATTACTTACAAGAAACTCATTTCACCTGTAAAAATACACATAGACAGAAAGTAAAGGAATGGAATAAAATATTCCACATGTGTGGAATGCAAAAGAAGGCAGGAATAGCCTTATTTATATTAGATAAAATCGATTTTAAATCAAAAGCAGTAATAAGAGACAAAGCATGTCACTATATAATGATAAACAGATCTATTCCACAAAGAAAATAATGATTCTCCATATGTATACATTCAATATTGGAACATACAAAACAAATATAATAGAGTATACAAAACAAGTATTAAAAGACCTGAAGAGAGAGACCGACTCTGATACAATAATGTTTGGGCACTTTAACATCTCACTTTCAGCAATGGAAAGCTCTAACAGAAAATCAACAAAGGAACAGAAGAATAGCACCCTAGACCAAATGGATTTAGCAGATATCTATAAAACATTTCACACAGCTTGTAAATACACATTTTTATCATCAATGCATGGAATGTTCCCCAGGACAGGTCATGTTCTGGGCCACAGCACAAGTCTCAGCAAAATTTTACAAGCTGAAATCATACTGTGTATCTTTTCTGACAGAAAAAAGAGTTAGAAATCAATAGCAAGAAAAACTTTGGGAACTACGAAAGTACATGGAAATTAAACAATTATTGAGCAACCAAGGATCAAGGAAGAAATCAAGAATGAAATTACAAAATGTCCTGAAACATGGAACTAGAGAAATACCACACTGAAGCCTGTGAGATACAGCAAAAGCAGAACTATCAGGGGTGTTCATAGCAGTGAATGACCACATCCCAAAAAAGCAGAAAGATTTCAGATAAATTTATCATCACAGCTTGACAAATTAGGAAAACAAAAACAAAGCAACACAAAATTAATAGAGGGAGGCCAGTGATCCAGGAATTTAGCACAGCAGTTCAGTGCCTGCCTGGCAAGTGTGGTGTCCTGAGTTCAATTCCTGGTAAAAAAAAAAAAAAAAAAAAAAAAAAAAAAAAAAAAAAAAAAAAAAAAAAAAAAAAAAAAAAAAAAAAAAAAAAAAAAAAAAAAAAAAAAAAAAAAAAAAAAAAAAAAAAAAAAAAAAGAAAAAAAAGGAAAGAAAAAATGAAGACTATAGCAGAAATAAATGGAGACTAAAAAATTTAAGAAAGATCAACCAAACAAAAAGCTGATTCTTTGAGAAGATGAAGAAATAGATAAACCCTTAGCTACACTATCACAAGGAGTTAGAAGACTCTAATGAATAAAATCATATACGAAAAAGGAAGCATTACAATTGACATACAGGAAAACGAAAGATCATTAGAGGTTACAATGAATGACTGTATGCCAGAAAATTTGATAATATGGAAGAAATGGACAAATTCCTCAACACATATACCTCACTAAAGTTGAGTCATGAAGACATGGAAAATCCAAAGAGCTGAAGAAAATAACTTTAAAGACTCCTCACTTCAAAGAAAGATCCAGATCAAATGGTTTCACTGCTGAACTCTAACAAATATTTCAAGGTGATATAAATCTGATCTCATTAGGTTATTCCAAATACTGGAGGAATTCTTCATAGCACATTCTATCAGGCTATCAGTCATTACCCTAATAGCAAAATGAGATAAACATACAACAGAAAGAAAAGAAAGAAGACTATAGACCAATGTCATTGATTAACATAGATGCAAAATTGCTCTCTAAAATGTTAACCAACCAAATACATTAAAAAGATTATTCACCATTATCACATGGTATGTATTAAGACCACAATAGCACATTTATTACCTCCTCCTGGTAAGAACGGCTATTGCCAAAAATGACTAAAGATAACAAGTATTAATGAGGATGTGGAGAAAACGAGAACCCTAAACATTGTTGCTTGGAATGTAAATGAGTGGTTTTTATGGAAAATTGTACAGGGATTCCTCTAAATTAAAATTGGAATTACCATAAAATCCAGCAATGCCATTGATGTGGGTATAAGTCCAAATGAAATGAGACCAGTATGGTGCATAGACACTTGTGCTTCCACATTCACTCCAATGTTATTTGTAATAGCTAAAAATGGAATCAACCTAAGTGTGCATCAAATAATGAAGAGACAACAAAAATACGTTTCATGTACACAATTGAAATACTAGTTGGTCATGAAAAAAATGAAATTCTATCATTTGTGACAACCTGAAGAGGATTGGAGATCATTATGTTAAGTAAAAGAAGTCTGGCACAGTAAGACAAGAATGCATGATCTCACCAATATGTGAAACTAAAAAAGTGGAGAGTAGAATGGTGGTTACCAGAAGCTGGGGAGAGTAGGGGAATGGGAAAGGTGGGGAAAATGTTGATAGATGGATACTGAAATACATTTAAATAGAAGTGAGATGTTCCGATGTGCTGTTACACAGCAGGGTGACTGTAAATAACAACAATGTACTATTTCAAGAAAGGAGAAGGAAGCATTTTGAAAATTTTTATTATATTTCTATGGTAAATGGTTAGGAATATAAATACCCTTACATTCCTGAAATATTATACAGTGTATACATGTATCAAAACATAAACTGGTACCCCACTAATATGTGCAACTTTAATGTTTTTAGCTTTCTGTTTTAAAAAAAGACTTGTAATCTATTTTCTTCCTATGGCTTGGCACATGGTATTTGCCTATTAATTCTTATTACAGGTGAATAACCTAAATGTGCTATGGCTCTGCTTAGGATATTTGGTGTATCTGCAATAAGAAAGAAAACTACTTGAGAAGAATTAAAGATTTTACTAAGCAGCCTATTAACAGGAGTCACCAAATCTCCAAAATGCAGAGGCAAAAAAAAGTAGACATTTATAAGAACAAAAAAAGTCTCTGGAAGTTAGAATTCATTGTCTCTGAAAGTTGGTTAGGATTGCCTTGTGCTTGAGTGTTATCCAGATGCACCCAGCTATGAAGAAATAATATGAGAACTCATTAACTGGTAATTCTGTACAACTTCAAAAACAGATAGTCACAACTGTGAGTTTTCTGACAACCTCCTAATGCCTCAAAGTTGTAGGGAAAGTCTTTGTCAAACCGGTGACTCACCGTGATAGCTCAAAGAAACACACAATAATAGTGCCTGGGAAAGCTCATCTCATTTAAAAATGTATCCATCATTAAAATCATTTTGCTTGGTTTTGCTAAAGTCACCCTCTTGTCTTATTCCTTGTAGCTGCTGCCTCGAAGTTGACTCCAACATTTATTCTTCTTTTGAACATAATTACATGGAGACCCAACAAGAAAGTAGCATACCAGCAGCTGCCTGCAACAAGGTGGTGGATGTTGACAATATGCTTTCTCACCTCTTCCTTATCCCATCTGCTACCTATTAGGACGGAAAATGTAAGTAGCTAATAAGAATTGGGCACTACTAAGCTACAACAAATGAAGAGATGTCAGTGAAAAAATGTAAACCATGGTTTACATGGTGAGATGTATCTACATCTACATTTACATCTATATCTATAGCATCTATATCTATATATCTATATCTGTGTATATCTATATCTACTGCATAGTAATTGATCTTTATATATATATCTGCTGTATAGTAATCACTATGCAAGAGTAGAGTACATTATAGAAAAGTTTTTAGAAACTCTGGCATTGTGAAGAGTTCTCCAGTTGGAACTGGAAAAGATAAATTTTAAGCCTGGCCTTTATCTTTCTTTTTTGTGATATTGTATGAGTCTTTTTGTCTTTCTTGAGCCTTGGGTTGCTCATTTGTATAATAACAATGCCAATACACTCTTTTGGGTTGGGGGAGACAGTGAAATGAGATTTTTGCATATAAAAAAGCACAGTTTGGTGCTTGGCATAAAGTAAATCTTAGCAAAAGCACTTTCTGGCTTTCTAAAAGAAAAGTTCTATTTCTGTTGCATGAATTTTTGTAAATTCACTTAACAGTCAGCTAATGGGTACCAACTCTTACCTGGACACTGTGCTCAAAGCTAGGGATGCAGAGATGAATAATATGAAGTTTGAAGACTGTTGAGGAGTAAGGACAAAAACAAAAACCTCATGAGTTCTACTACAGAGATTTACAAGATGCAGAGAAAATGCAGAGATGTGAGGAGTAGGTGCCTCAGTGCTGGAGGGACTGGGAGGTCTTCACAGATGGAGGGTCAGGTTAGGTCACAGTCTTGTCAGCCTGCTATACCAAATTACCATAGATTGGGTGACTTAAACAACAAACGTATTTTTCACATAGTTTCAGAGGCTATGAAGTCAGAGACCAGGGTGCCAGCAGATCCACTGTCTGGGGGAAACACTTTGTCACGTACCTTCACACGGAAGGGAGGGCAGTTTTACTACAGAATGGATGGAATTTGGTGGCTCTACCTTTTAATATTACTACTTAGAGCATCAGCATATGAATTTTGAGTGGATGTAAACATTCAATAGAAGGTTAGGCCTTGTAGGATTGAGTTTGTCATGAAGATAACAGGATTAAAGGCTCCATGAAGCACAAGTGTGGTGGAAAGGCATAAGAACACAAATCAGATTATCACCCTTGGGTTATGAAGCATAGAGTACTATAAGCCTTAGGTGGTCATTGAATTGAGGAGCAGACTATAAAGTTAGACAGAATCAGATTACAAGGGTTGTGTGCGTATGAGTGAGAATATGTGTGTGTGTGCAATATGTGTTCACGTTTGTGTGCACACCTCTGTGCCAGCCTCTTCAGCAATAATGCCTCCTAGTTCCGTCTGTTCACATGGTTGGTTGGGGTCTAGGGCTCTCCCCCTGCCCGCACAGAACCACTGTCCCACCCTCTTTTCTCCTGAGGTTTGCCTGTGATTCTGCTTCAGTCCCTGGCCTACTTCCTATTGCTCTTCCTCTACACTTTACCAGAGAGCACCATCTGCTAATTTCTGGCTGCCTCTGCAGGGGTACTGGAGCTGAGGGCAGCTATGAAAGCTAAACCAGACCTTTTCTAAATTTCTGCTTACCAAGTAACTTTTCAATATCATAAACAAAAATGGGGGAAAGACTCTGTGTTTGATTTTTTGACTTTACTAACCAAAGTAGTGTGCCTGTGTAAGTCAGGACACCCTTAAATTACTCCTCCCTTAAGCTCCTATCTAACTCTCTGTCCTTCCCCACCCTCCAGGACTGACAGGAGTGAGATTGTCTCTGACTTCCTTTTCTATCTGAACATCAATGAGAAAATATTTTTTTAAATACAATAGTCATTATAAATATGATAGAAAATCCATGTAATTCCACATTGAAGGCACAGCTACGTGAGGAAGCACAGCGAGCCAGAAGTCTTTAGAGTTAATGCAGATTTAGGCTTTAGGAGGATGACCCAGCTGCCCTGTTCCCTAAAGGAAGCTTCTTACAGTGAACAAGAGCTATTTGAGTAACTCATTTCCTGAGGTACACGGTCTCACGCACTACAGCATATAGATGACTTTTATAGGTTAAGTGGACGAAGAAGATAAAGCTGCACAGGGCCCTTAAACAGAAGACAATCTCTGCTTGTCTGTCTTCTTGTTTTTTGAAAACATTAAGTGTGAGGTGTGTTGGAGATGAGGACTTAGGATTGTGAAGTTTTTGTGGCAGTAGATAGTAATTTAAGTAATGGGCAACTGATCCATACTGCCTGAGTGGAGCCAACTGAATCTCTTGAAGCGTTGTTGTATTCACAGCAGCTCTTCACAGACAAGCTTCCCAAATTTCTAAAACTGAGGGCCTGGGAATTGTGTTTCCTTTGACTTTGTTGCTTAACTCTTCCTTCAATTCTGTGAGATACCACATTGCCTTTCTGGTACATTCCATTTCCTCCCCTCCCCTTTTTTTTTAGTGCTTAATCCAGTCTCAATTAGTTTCTCTTGCTTGCAATCCAAAGAAATGTAATTAGTGTGGGACTGTTGGGGTGGAGGCAAGGAGAAGAATAGTGATGTCTGGCAACTCTGATCACAACTGCATTTATACTTTCCTGTGTCCCAGGTCCATGTGAGTGGTCAGGATCAGGCATATCCATAAGGTTTGTAAAAGTTTTTCTAAGTAGTTAGTTTTAACATGGAGGATTTAGAAGAAATTTCAAGTATTCAGTCTAATGATGGCCCACTGAGTTTCCCAGTGAATGGCCAGTCTGACAATAGGGTCATTTGATAATCTTGAGTTTGAAGTAAATCATAGCAGAAATAGAAATGTTGGCTGTGTCTTGGCTTTACTTCCAATCTGAAGTGGCCTAAGCGTGGGGAGGTATTATGGTGAATAAAGCTGGATACACACAAAGCACGAAAACAAGTATTTTCTTTCATCTTTCTCTCTTTCTATAGCTTGCTTTCTTTTTCAGAAATTGTTTATCTTGTAATGCCTAAGGATAAGATTGTTTTTCACTGATACTGTCTTGTTTTTGAAGGGGAAAATGTTTTAGAAAACTCTGTATTGCTTCTTCTATGTTTTAATTAAGCATTTTTGGGGAGCAGGCATCTAGCTGGGATTTAAAAAGATCAAAATCAAACTAAAATGTTTTCAAAGTAACCACTACATAATCTTCTGGTAGAATTCTCTTTCTTTTTTTCTTTAAACTTTAAAATGTTATCCACTTTTTGTCTGATGCAGAAGGTCCTAAAAATGCCTTCCAGACTTTCATGAGCAGGTGGACTCTTTGGGTTTAGATTTACATTGTGAAAAAGTTGAATACTTGGCTGGTTCATTTGCAGATTAACTTAGTGTGTTAGCTTTCTGTTGCTGTGACACAATATCTTCCTAATCAGTTTGCGTTCTTATGTGCCAGCCATCCTGGAAACACCTTCACTAACACACTCAGAACTGTGCTTTCATAATTTACTAGGTTTTCCTCAATCCAATCAAGTTGACATCAGAATTGAGAATTGACCATAGTATTTGGGATGTCAAGATCTGTCTCTCTCTCTCTCTCTCTCTCTCTCTCTCTGTATATATATATATACATATATATATATATATATATATATATGCATATGTCAGTTCTTATCGAATAGAACAGTTATAATATATGTGGTCCTAAATGTCTTCTTCTCATCCTGGTGGCCCCTTTTTTCTCTGGGTGTTAATAACTTATGTTTTTGTTTTACAGGTGTGGATCTTTTGTACTGTCATTGTTTCTGACTCCCAAATGACTGCTGATGGTTTTATTTTGCTCTTCCTCAAAGTGGAGGAGTTTTCTCCCTAAGTGATATAGTTTTTTCAGAAAGATTTTTGGAGGTAAACTTCTTTTAGGTTTTCAGAAAAGATCTACCTCTGTCAAGGATTTAAAAACACATTTTTACAGAATGAGTTAAGGATATTTGAGTAAATCTATTGGTACATTCTCTAGGCACTCCTGTCTGCTGGTAAGTTAGTTTTGATCTTTCAGAGATATTTTCTTCAGAAACATGCACTCTTCATTTCTAATTCAAGATTCTTAATGGTGTGACATAATGCTGAGTCTCAAAAATCTTGCCACCTTTTCTGTGGGGCATGACACTTTATACAGTTAGAATATTTGGCCCCATGAATTAATTTTCTGGGTATGCTAACTTGAGTTCCCTTGGCCTTGACCAACTGACTTTAGTTATCTGATTTATGCTTGAAAATATTTCTTGTTAAATAAAAAAGGACCTCTTTTTCAGCTGGAATACACCAGAGTTTGGAGTGTGTTTTCCTAGTCTCTGGGTTGAGACTGAAGAACAGGCCAATAAATTTTGCTAGGAAAGGGCAATGTGTATCTTAAGATACCATATACTGACTGCATAATATAAACATAATATGTATACTTAATGCTTATACTTAATAAGCACAGAGAAAGCATCAAATGAATATTTTTTTCAATGTATAAGTGGCATTAAGTAGCCACATTGCATTAAAGAAAAATATGTTGCAATTTTCAGTAAGTGGTGTGATTATATAAATTCCTGTGCTAGTGCTAAGAATTTGGGGATTGACAATAAATAAGCATTCTTATTTTTGCTGGTCTTTTTAAAGCCAAGGACAGTTTTGGATAAAGAGTTGAGTGTTGAAATAAGTGCTTCTTCAAGGGAGGGAGGAAAAGTTCCTAAGAGATTGTCATCATTTACAAAACCATGATGCTGATTGGCATGGGGTCCAAAGAGACAGTATTTCTATGGGGTAGTAGAAAAGTGCACTGCATGCTGTTGCTAGGCAACAGCCCATGCCAGCTTCTCTTGAATGAAGGCCAAGAAAATCAACAGAAACCAATGGGTTTATGAGGATAAGGGTTTTCACCCAGAATACCAACTTTTGTGCTCTTTTTGTCATTATAGATACCATAAATCCTGGCCAATATTTGATTGGGAGGGGCTCTGTATCTGCCAACAATTTACCAAACTCTCCCCAAGCCATTTCATGAAGGTCTGCTTATCGGCAAGTATTAATTATAGGATGTGTATACAAAATGTAAATTCAAAAAGAAAGAACACATTTCTCTACATGATGTTCCATTTACACCAATATGTAGCCACCCACTTAGTTTTTCCTATTTGAATATTCCATTCCAGTCCTTTCTCACTTTGGCTACATGCTTCATGCAGAGTATATCTGCTCTAGACAGCATGTTCAAACTACATTTGTAACTTGAAAATTCTGTCTTTCAGCAGGTGTTCAGGGTGCTGTGGTTTTCCATGGGCAACTTAACAAATCCATTACTTTGATTGCCTGGAAGCATTCTAGTGGAAGAAATTGTGGCTACCACTATGTTATGAATTGCAACCATAATTTAGAATCACAGGGTAGCAAGTTTCTTGATTTCAACCCCACTTTGCCTAAATTTTATGCCTGGTTCTGAATGAATCAGTTACTGAGTCTCTTAAATTGCTCCATATACCTACCATGTATTATACATAGTATATATTCACATATGCAAATAACATTTGAATAATGAAGTCACACTAATATACAGATTTACAGACTCTATCTAAAGTGTATTCAAAGTTTATTTTCCAGCTTGCTTTTACCTTGTAGTCATTCCTACATAGGTTACTTTGTGTGTGTGTATGTCTGTGGGTGTGTGTGTGTGTGTGTGTGTGTGTGCATGCTCAATATTACATGAGATCAACACTGGGGAGTTTTGCACCTCATCATGAAGTTCCAGGCTTCTAGAGTTGCTTTCAAGCCTGCTGGTAAAGGACAGCTTAATAACGTCAGCTCAGGGTTCCCTTCCCAACCCAGGCCAGAACTCTGATTCTTTTATACATTGGGATTATATACACAATTTCTTTTGAAAAATAAAATTTGTAGACCTCTAATACAAAGCCAGATAACTTGGGAGGAATTGGCTAATGTTTCACAAAGGGTGGTCCATGGGTCTGCATGAACTGCCTGTAGTTTCCCCTGGGGTTTTCCTTAAAAGAAGCTAGACCCCAAGTGCTCCCTTGTCCTCAAGAACTACTCACAGATGCTGTGAAAGTTGAACCCATGACTGTACACTTTAAGCAGGACTTCTTATGTGCATTAAATTTTTAATATTTTTATATAAAATTTATTTCACACTTATAAAAGAGTGTATGTAACATATATGGTTAATGGCTAGTAACCCATCAACTCACTACCAAATTTAAGAAATAGAAAATTGTCAATTCCTTCTGCATACTTCCAAAATCACTTTTTTCTTTTCTCACTCTAAGTAACCACTATGATGAATTTTGTGTGAATCATTCTCTTGTTTTTATTTTTGTTTCCTAATATATAGTTGCATATAGATTTAGACAGCAAATTGTTTGGTTCTTTCTAGGTTTGACCTTTATATAAATGAAATTACACTTTATGTATCATTTGATTACTATCCCTAATAATATTCCAAAATTTACTCTGTTCTCTTTTTGTAAGTTTTAGTGGTTTCAAGTTTTTGTCCTCTAAAACAGTGCTGTTATGAACATTCTTGTGCATATCTCTTAGTTTTACAAAAGTTATGGGTATAAATTTAGGGTCTATGTCAAGGTACAGTATATACCTAGATGTAGAGTTACTGGGCTGCATGCGTATGTTCCAATTTACTGGAAGATGCTGGCTTTTCTTCATTGTGGTTATATCAGTTATAAAAAATTCTAGGTTCAGGGATGATATCTGTGCACCCATGTTTATAGCAACCCAATTTGTAATAGCCAGATCTTGGAAACAACCCAAGTGCCCATCAATCAAAGAATAAAAAGGATAAAAGGGTGTGGTATTTTTATACAATGGAGTACTACTCAGCTATCAAGAAAGATTGCATTGAGACTTTTATAAGTAAATGGACATGACTTGAGACCATACTCATAAGTGAGATAAATGAAACCCGCATGTGTAAATACTGTATTGTGTCCCTAGCGTAAGAAATTGAGAAAGTATATATGATCCAAAATCTACAATAAATACTATGTAAGGGTATAAAACTCCTCAAAGAGCAAAAGTAATTGGGAAGGGAAAAGGAAAATGATGTAAATCTGTATATATGTATATGTAAGATAACTAAAACGAACATACTGCTGAAAGTATTAGTTATTGAGAAAGAATGGTTAATACTCATGATTAGATCAATTTTACATGTCTATATCTGTTAATGTAAACAACCATTTTGAAGGTAACGATACACAATATTGCAACCATTGTCAAGTTTCTATCATCCTGTTTTGTAAACCTATAATGTTACTGCTGTACATCTGCTCTAGTCTTTTGTTTGTCTCTTTTGCTTTTTGTCTTTCTTATATGTGTCTTTTTTTCTCTTAAATAAAAAGAATTCTATTGGTTTTACAGGTTCTAATTAGATTATCCAATTCATTTTTAAGTATATGTGAGAGGCTAAAGAGACACAGTTATCTCAATGCCTTCTCAGAGAATCTTGTTTCTGTGTTGGCTGTCTCTTCTTAGAAAGAAGAGAGTTCGTGTTTTTTAAAATCTAGATGTAGAAACTTTTCTCTTTTCTTTCTGCTCAGTTTCAGACCAAAACACTCAGAAATATCAATGATCTTTATCCTTTATCTGTGCTACACTTTCAATGTGTCTTCAAAATTTCATGTGTTTAAAACATAATTTTCATTGTCACAGTATTGATAGGCAAGGCCTTTAATAAGTGATTAGGTCATGTAGGTAAAGCCTCATGAACAGATCAATGTCATTGTTGAGGGAGTGGGTTTGTTACAAAGCAAGTCTGACTTCCTCTTGCCCTTCCATTTTCCACCATGGCAGGATGTAGTAAAAGTTCCTTGCAAGATATTAATTCTTTGCTCTTTGAATTCCCAACTTCCAAAACTTTGACAAATAATCTTGGATCTTTATGAATTACTGTTTGTGATCTTTTGTTATATCATGTGAAGCAGACTAAAATAACCTATTGTGTAAAGAGAAGGATAATGCATAAGTCTTCCCCTTCCTCTTGACAAGTTACTTGCCTAGTTAGTAGAGATATCACAGGTC
>RJWM01035666.1:0-18754 GCA_004363535.1 Dasyprocta punctata
ACCGTTCTTCTCGAAGAGGTTCGGGAGGTTGGGGGTGACATTGAGGATGTAGCGGATGCCCAGTTTGGCCAGGCTCTCCAGGTTGGCCGAATCCCGGGCACTGCCCAGGTAGAGGTTGGGCAGGATCTGGACCGGGAAAGAGGGCAGCAGCCCCACTGGCGGGGGTGTGGTGCCCTCGGAATCCAGGCCGCAGCTCATGGAGTCGCGGTCAGCCTCGGCCTCGGCGTCAGAGCACTCGGAGCCCAGGTACAGACCGCCCAGCCCCACTATGGGCACCGGGCTGGGCACCGGCGCCAGGCTCGGGCCCGCCCGGCTGCTGAGGCTGCAGAGGCTGGTCTCACACAGGTGGGGGCACTCGGCCTGGAACCTGCTGAAGCCGCCTGCGGGGGGGGAGGGAGAGTCCTGCTGATGACCACGTGCCTCCTGCCCGCGGCAGGGGACAGGGGGCACCCCGGGGGTCTGCGGAGGTCCCCGAAGACAGAGCACGAGGTTGGCAGCTTCATGGACACCGGGAACTGTGGGCCCAGCTCCCGCTGCAGCCGCTGGGAGCGTGAGTCGCTGGGCTGGGCCTGGCCGAGCCGCCCGAGGGGCCTCGGAGCCCCAAGGCTGAGCGGCAGCAGTGTTGCGCAGATCAGCTCAAGAAGGGACCGGCAGGTGTGAGCCGATGGGGCACGGGAGGTGGCGTGACAGTCCCGCTCTGCAGGACGGGGCCTCTGTCGTCGGATTGGGGCCGGGGCCTGCACACCCGACACTACCTATGTTTCTCTATCCCCAGTGCAGCCCCCGGGAACTTGCCTGGTGGCCGATGGAGTGGAACATGGCGACGCCTGGCTCTCAGCCCATGCTGAGCCCCTGGGGAGACGAGCTGATAGGCCGAGGCAGCCCGCCTGTCCTGCACCCCGCCCTGCTCTCCGCCCCTTGTCCTGCATGGCTTGTCCAGGAGTCCTTGGACAGCCTGGTCTCCTGCCACTGGCCCAACTCCCTGCCCCACATTGTGTAGTCCGAATTGCCCTCAAACTCGCTGGGATTCTCCCGCCTCAGCCTCCTGCGTGCGCAGCGCCACTTTGTTCTTGAGCATCCCGTGAAGGGCATAGGCCAGCCAGGCTCTGGGGCTTAGGGGCAAAGTGCCTGCCTAAGGTCTCGCTCCAGCCCCCTCCCCTCAAAGCAGCCTGGCCTGCAATCCAGGAGGCAGGCTCCCCCACCTCCACTTTAGCCACAGAAAGATGGGTGCACAGGGTCAGCCACCATGCACCCCCGGAGGGCCCCGCTTCCACCCGCGCCTCCACTTACCCTGGAGGTAGTAGGCCAGGTAGCCTTCCTCACGCAGCTTCTGCAGCAGCGTGCCCAGCACGGACTCGGCATCCCACTCCTCAGCCTCGGCCTCGGCGTCCCCGCGCCGGCGCCGGCCCCCGCCCTGGTCGTACAGCAGCACGGGCGCGGGCGGCGGCGGCTGCAGCGGCGGCCCGGGCAGCAGCGCGCGCACCGACAGGCTCCCCCTCCGCAGGCGGCGCAGCAGCAGCGTGGGCAGCGCCACGCTCAGCGCCCCACCGATGCGCGCCGCCTCGTACAGCTCGCGGCTGCGACAGTCCAGGAGCAGCAGGCGCGGGCGCGGGGGCGCCAACTCTCGGCGCAGCCACAGGCAGGAGCGGCCCAGACCCTCCATGGTCGCACGTCGGGGGCGGGCAGGCACTGCGGAGAGAGGGGAGGCGCGACACGCGTGAGCGGGGCCTGGGGTCCCGCGGGGTCACCACTCACGTGCCGCCCACAGGGAGGACAGCGGGCGAGGCACCCCGAGAAAAACGCCCGAGCGAGCGCCGAGGCGCAGCTCCTGCTCCGTCCGGGCGGGAGGAGCAGACTCTCCTGGCGATCGCTCCTTGGGTGTGAGCGTCCGACCTCGGAGGTGTGTGCAGCGAGGGAAGGGCGTCCAGAGCCCGCAGAGCCCGGGGATAAGAGGGGCGCTCAGGCGAGAGGCCTCGGCGACCCTCCTCTGGGCTGACCTGGCTCCATCCCCCCCCCGTCCCCCCCCCAGCACAAAGCGAGAGAAACCTGGCGCGCGACTCAGCGGCAGGCGGCCGCGAGTGGACCTCCTGGCCACGGCTAGTGCGACGGCAGGGCGCGGGCGCGGGCCCAGGAGGGAGTCCCGGAGAGCCGGAGAGGCGCGGGGTGCTCGGCGGGCTCGCACGTGGAAGCGGAGCCTAGGGCGACTCGTCCTGCACCCAGACCCAGTTTGCACCCTGGGCGCCCGGTCCAGCAGGAGTAGCAGCCCTGGGGGGCGGGCTGGGGCGGGGCGGGGGGCGGGCTCGGGGCGGCCAGCCAACGGCTGCGCGAGCCAGAGGGTCGGGTGGGCCCCGAGAGTGGCGGGCTGGGATCAGGGCAGAGGCCAAGGGCAGGCTGGGGGCCCAGCAGGGGCCAGTTAGAGCTACTCAGGCAGGCACCAGCCTGGTCCCGGAGGGGGAGGGGATGAGGGACACTAGGGCCCAGGGCCCCCGCCCCAGAAGCGGTTTCCATCCCGGCCAGTCCTAAGTCCCTGTCTGGACCTTGGTGGCCACATCTGCATAATGGCCTCAGCTGAGCCACTACTGGACGCCCCTGAAATGGCACTGAAATCGAGGAGCAGAGGGGGAAGCGGGGACTAGAAACCTCCTGCCGCCTTGGGGCCCAGATCTTTGCCCAGAGCTGGCACAGGGCAGCTCCTGGGCACCCGCCGTGAGCCCAGCTGCGTGTGCACAGACCCGGCCAAGGGGACCCGGGGGAGCCAGGGCCAGGCCCTCTGCTCTATCACGCTTCGCTCCGCTGCCTCCTCCTTCCCTCTGCCCAAAGTGGTCTCCGCCGCCCCTCTCCATCCAGGCGCCCCCTGTTGCCTCCTGTGCTGGCCACGGGCTCCAATCCCCTGTATCTTGGGCCAGTCACTGTCACGGCCTGAGTGCCTCAACCCACCCCCTCCGTGCCCTGTCCTATGTGACACCACACGTTCGACAGTCTGGTGGCTTTCATGCTTTCCCTGGACACAGGTGACGGACAGGCGGGACACTCCAGGGTCTCTGCTTATCTGGCACTTCCAGTGCAGCAGGACAGATGGACAATAAGCCAAGACACCAAGAGAGATACTGGGGTGATAAGTGCTCAGTTGGACAATGAAAGGAGGGCTAGGAGGAGGCTTCTAGAAACCCCATCTGGTTACGAGTCCTTTTTCTGCCCAAAGCCCAACAAAAGCAAATAGCAGTGTTGAAGGAAAACATAGGACAGATAAGATAAAGCTCATACAAAATAATCAAAAGGTTAGGACCCCACAGATAAAGGCTCAGGGGCTTAAGAAGAGTACACGCTGCATGGAGGAAGGGATGTGATGGCGTCAAACGTGTTTGCAGGGAGCTTCGGGCCGGGCAAGGCAGGAAATCCAGCCCAAGACCCAGAGACGGAGCGGGGGAGGAGAGGCGACCTGCGCGAAATGAAGATGTGCTCTGTGCATGTAGCAGCTCCCCGCTGGGAGTGTAATCACCACGGACCTCAAACCACTAATAAAAATTAAAACTGGGTGACAACAACAACAAACAAGGTAACATTTCCCGCTTATTAAACCTTAGCCGACCACTCTGCAAGCCCGCCCACCCGGCGCTGCGGTAGCTCCCTGGAAACTGGCACGTCGCCGTTCTGTTCTGCCGGCTTCTCATCTGGGGGGCTTTTTCGGAAAGGAAGCTGGCAGTGTGCGCCAAGAGCTAGACGGAAAACCCGTCCCCTTGGCCACTTTTGGGAATGTCCCCTGAGGACTCAGTGAACGCAAGCACATGTATGCGCTCGGACAGGCGCCACAAGACATGCTTCCCAGAGGGCAGAAAGCGCCAGACCACTGCAAGTCCGGCGCCTAGGATGGCTGCAGGCTGTCTGCATGTCCCAAAGCCTGCAGCTACCTGAGACACCTGCAGTGAGGCGGGGGAAGAGGCTGTGACAGAGTCAGGCCACCTCGCTGGCCTTTGGTCACCTCCTCTCTGCCTCCTGAGCCACAGGCCGCAGGGTCACCTTTGGCCTCTAGGACAGGTCCTGCCACCTGCATGCAAGGGCCGCACCCCGTCCCTCCTCCAGGCGCCACCCGGCATGGGACCCTTCTCAGCACGCTCCTAGAAGAGCCTCTGCCTTCCGGCTCTGCCAGCCGGGCTGCCACCTGGCCATGGGCGCTCCAACCTGAGGGCTGGGGCTGCGGGTGGGACTTAGGGGTGGGCAAGCATCGTGGATGGGAGTGGCACGGCACTGTGGCCGCGGGAAGCTAGAGAAGCTGTCCCGCCCACCCTGCCGTGGGGGACCCGTGGGCCTGGGCACAGGATCGCACATCTGCGGGCCTGGCACATCTGGGCACCCGCCTGCTCTCTGGAGAGGGCTTCCGGAAAGAGGGGACCGGATCTGGGCCAGGGATGTGGCTGGGGAGGGAGGCCAGCTCTGCAGTGGGGAAGCAGAGGGAAGCCCAGGCGCCGCCGCCCGCGTCTTCCAGCACCTGTGTGGTCCCCTGCCCTGGCTCTAGACCCTTGCTGGCAGCCCTCCCACCTCGTGTGACAAGCCTTGCGGAAGTGAGGGGTGAGGGGCACTCAGTCTCCAAAGTCACTGCTCAGTGCCCGGGGCCTGCGGTACCCGCAGCGCCAACAACAGGACAAATGGGAACCTGTTGCCACCTCCGCACTGCAGGCCCAAGTGCCGCCAGCCCCCGCCCCCACCCCGACCCCCGACCCCCGCCCCCCTGGCAACCAGGTCGCCCGCGGCGCCCCATGCGCTCTGGCCCCGCCCCTGGCCACTCCCCGGGCAGGCGGCCAAGCACCCCGGCCTCGCCTGGCCCCCTCCGGCGGGCGGAGCCAGGCGGCGCGCTCGCGGCTCGCCGCAGGGTGGGCGCTGCGCCCACCGCCGTGCCCGCCTGAGGCCCTGGCCTCCGCCCCCTGGAAGCCTCCAGGACGCCGCCGCCGCCTGCAGGTCCTGCAAGCGCCTCGTGCGCTCGGCGGTCTCTGTGCCTCCCGGGAGCGCCCCCCCAGTACGGTTCCCGCCAGGCCGAGTGGCAGCATTTAGGCTGTCGCGGCCGCCCGGTCACATGGCTAGAAGCGCAACTCCCAGCGACAGCATTCCTGCCAAATCCAGTGTCTTTTCCATCAAATCTACTTCACTGGGGATGGCTCTCTGCGCTTCCCAGTCAGGGTCCTCGCGGGACTGGGAGCTTCTCCAAGGCAGGAGCGGGCACGTGCTGACCCCGGCCCCAGTGCGGGCCCTGTGCCCGCCCGCCGCGCGCGCTCGAGGAAGAAGACAGGAATGAATGAAACCAATTGTTGCCGGGGAGCCCAGGACGGTGCCGCTCCTGCTTTTCCCTCCTGCCCTCACTCTCTCCTCTAAGACACGCAGGAGCACACGTGCGCGCACCCCCACTCGGAGACGGGGACACGCATGGTGTACGCGGGCTCCAGCCCTCGCGGAACCAGCCCGCTGCATGCGTGCCCAGCAATGGGCACCCCTGTGATCCCAGCTGGGCCTCCTCCATTTCACTGCCTGCCTCTCTCTGTGCCCCTCAAACGCAGCCCCTTGAGTCCACATCTAAGCACCGTACCTTGGGCCTCAAGTGCTTCCTTTATGGCTTAGGGAAGAGGTCAACCCAGTCCCCGGGAGGCTTAGGGTCTGTTTAGGGAGGCACCTGGCTGGCCCCCGGCTGGGAAGCCGCCGCGAAGGGTGGCCGATGGTGCCCAGCGGGGATGCCACCGCACGCTGCAGGCTCTGAGCCCGGTGCCAGGTGCTGGGGGAGTGGTGGGAGGGACCGGCGACAAGGTGGGGGTGTCCAAGGCTACTCGCGAGGGGGTGGGGCGGGAGGCTGGGCGTCTGCGAGGGAGCAGGTGCACGCACGTTGGGGTGTAGGAGTGCGTGCGGGGATGCTGGGGCTGCCTGCCAGCGAGTGGGGAGTGTCCGTCGCTGGGGTGTGGGTTTGTGCTGGGACTTGGCTCCGGGGGGGCGCTGCAGTGTCTCTGGACTGGGTCGTAGGCGGGCGTCTGCTAGGGGGCAGATGGAGAGTTTGAGCTGGTGGGGGCAAGCGAGGGGAGTCCTGTCAGCGCAGAAATCGCAGGGCTGTGCTGGCGGCGTGTGCGCGCCTGGGCGTGTCCTGGGGCGTGGCTGGGGCCGGGATGGGTGGCGGTGTGAGTTGGGGACAGTGGTGAAGGATGCGCACTCTAGCGACCTGGTGCGTGGCTCGCCCGCCCGCGAGCGTGCCGCTGGTGGAAGTGGCCGCGGCTGGGGAGCTGCACGGCGGGGTGCGGGGAGTCCCGGCGGTGGGGCCGAATGGGTCTTGCGAGGGCGCGCGCTTCGGCCCCAGGGGTGTGCGCTGGCGGCACTTTGGGGGTGCGGGGCGGAGGATCGCACGTCGCGGGGCGGCCAGGCCGGGTGGGGGTGGGGTGGGGCCCGGGGCGCCGCGTGCTCAGCTCACCTCCGCCGGGCTCAGCTCCCGCCCCGGCTCCGAGCTTGGCGGCCGGGAAGTTTCCGAAGCTCGGGCGGCGGGAAGCGCCACTGCCACCGCCGAACGACAGCACAGCCCCAGGCAGCGGCCTCGCCTGGAGCCTAGGGGCCGCCGCCGCCGCCGCCGCTGCCGAGGGAAACTCCAAATCCCGCCTCCGCCGCCGCCGCCGCCGCCTCCTCCCCTCCCGTCGCGGTCTTCTCCGCCCCCTGCCCAGGAGGGGCAGTGTCGCCGGCGGCGCGCGGGGAGGGGCCGAGGCCTGGCCGGCGCCTTCCTCCGCCTCCCGCGCCCCCACCCGCCTGCCTCTCACCTGCCAGCCTCGGCCCTCTGCCTCCCCGCGCGCCCAGCCCCGGGCGGGCGGCGTGGCCGCGGAGTAGGGTGGGGGGACCCCGACCTAGGCTGGGCCTGAGCTAGACCTCATCGGAACCCCTACTTGCGGCAGCGGCCGGGGGTCCCACCGGGACCCGGAGACAGCTCGGCCTCCAGGGCCGCCTCCCGCGCCCATGGTGGAGAGGGTGTAGCGGTCTAGGTGCTGCCGCCCGCTTGCACAGTCGCATTGTCCTGTGTCAGATTTTCGCTAATAGGAATAGCGTGGGAGCCCCAGTGCCTGGAAGGGGTGGAGCCAGGGCACTGTGGGCGGGGCTTGGAGCCAGCTGGGACTGGGGTGCAGGCACCAGAGTCTGTCTGCTTCCCCCACTCCAGCCAGAGGGCATGGGCACCCTCCCCCGCGAAGACCTCATTTTACCCTCACGCCTCTCTCACCCCTCGGGAAGCCCGAGGACGTGCTGCTCCGGGGGTACCCGTGGCAGCGGCTCTGATGCAGGAGTTGGTCTGGCCTCAGCCAGAATGGGGGCAGGCGCAGAGGGGACCCAGGGAACCCGCCGAACTAGAGGCAGGCACGGTGTCTCCCAGGCAGTGGCGGGTGGAGCGCGTGTCACCGACTGGCTTCTCTGCCCAGGGAGAGCTGGGCAGGGCTGGGATGCCAGGGGCATGGAGGGAGCAGGGAGGGAGCCCTGGCTGTGTCTGTGGCAGCTCTTTCCCCTGAGTCATTAGCCCTGGAGAAGAGAGGACTGCGGCAGCTTCGGCCTGTGCCAAGTCCCGGCCCATCCCTGACCCTCAGCTTTCTGGCCTGTGCACCCGGGGAGACCCCGTGGTCTCAAAGGGTCTCCCTGACTTTGCTGCAGTTCCGGGCCGTGATGTGCAAGCGCCCTTGGACCTGCCTTCCCTTCTTCCCCTTTTCTTTATTTTGTGTTCGATTTTTTGAGACAAGGTCTCAACATGTAGTGCAGGCTGGCTTTGAACTCGCTTTGTAGTCCAGACTGACCTCAAACTTGCTTTGATCCTCCTGCCTCAGCCTCCAGAGGGCTGGGATAACAGGCGTGTGCCACTGCGCTCAGTCCCTCTTCATCTTTACACCTTCAGCACAGGCTCAGCCCCTCTCCAAGGAGCTCACAAGCACTTCGCGTGCTCCAGAGCCTGGACCTTCCCACCCGTATGGGGAGGCCCACTGTGGACTGGTCCCCTGTTGCAAGCCCGGGGTGCACGTGCTTTTGACAGTTTGCGTTGTCCCTTTGAAAGTTAGGGGACCTTTCCTAAGATGCAGACACAGGGGAAGAGCTGCTCCTCGCAACACAGAACCATTTCTTTTTGTCTGTGGACGCACAACGGTGCAGGGACAATGCCATGGGGCTGGCAGAGGGTGCGTGCGGCCGCGTGTGGGCCCTGGCGAAGGCACTCGGCGGAGTGACTCCGAGAGAGTCCAGCTCGGTGTGCAGCCTGTGTGCTTGGGGGGCGCCGGGAAGAGGGCCTCGTCATGCCCAGGGACTTGAATTGGAGCCAGGCCCTGCATGAGCCCTGTCAGGGCTGGGGAAGAAAATGTAGAACCTTCTCGAAGCAGACTTGAGTGCAAGTTGCTGTCGTCGACTCCATCGAGGGTACAGCTGGGTTCCACCTCTGGAGCAGCCAGGTGCTGTGGTCCTGTCCTCTGGATGGAAACCTCAAGGCGAGGCGGCCGATGAGCTCGGCCCTCACCCTCCCCACGTCGCTGCTCCGAGTCCATCCCGTGGCCCCTTCCACCCAGAGCCCAAAGCCACCTCGCTTCCTTCCCAGCCCCCCGTGCCTCCGTGAACCCCCCAGCAGGTGCCTGGAGCAAAGTGCGTGGGTCGGGAGGTACGCCTTGCCAGTGTCACAGCATCACACTCGTCCCGACACCCGACACGGTGGCCCTTTGGCCGAGGACATCTTTGGGGACAGGCATGGCAAAGGAGCATGGGGTGCCCACACTGGTCAGCACTGAGGGCTCCCAGTACCTCAGGAGTTGTCCTCAAGGGACACATTTGTCCTGTGTCTGGCTCACTGGGCCCCCTTGGTGGCCTGGGCACAGTCCTCGGGCCTCCTGTGTGGAAACTGGGGCCAGGGCTGGGGCGCTGCTGACACACCCGGGGCTTTAGGTCCGGACAGCTGTAGAGTTCAACAGGAAGCAATAGCTGTAGTTGAAGCCGTCTGCTCCCGTGACAAGCGCTGTAGGGACCCGGTGGGGCCCTGTGTTGAGGAACATCCCCCAGACTCTGTCTGGAAGCGCCCTACCCGCCCCGGCAGCTCCCGGGGGTGCCGCTGGGACACTAAATAAAATGGCCCAGCCCGGTGGCAGCTCCCGAGCCGCTCTGGCGGTCAGGTCAGAAGCAGGCTAGCTGGAAGCTGAGCCCCAGGGGGCCAGCGCCAGGCAGGGGCAGGCAGGATGCCAGAGGGGGGGCCGGAGAGCCAGCCTGCACAGCGATTGATTTCTGGGGGCTGGGACCTCGGGAGCCATTAGCACCCCATCTCGGGCAGCGCAGGTTCAGGTTCGGTAACCTGGTTACGTGGCCCCTCCGGCCAGCTGCAGGCTCCCTCTCCTCCGTCCTCCGGGGAGCCGCGCCGCGTCTGGATCCACATTACAGATGATATAATCCTTTTAGAGGACGGCCCCGCCCATGCCCATTGGCTGGACAGGCAAAGGGACATGCGGGGAGATGGGGACGATGAGGCGGCCAGTGGCTTTCTGGCTTCCACATGGGAAGTCAGGGCTGACCTGGGCCTAGGAGAGGGGAGCCTCGGTGCGTGGTAGGGGGGTGATCTAGGGCCCGGGTGGGTCGAGAATGTGCAGCTCTCTGTGGCAGACCCCCATCTTCTGCTGTGCCCAGTCCAGGAGGGAGGCCTGAGTGAGTGGCCAGCCAGCATGTCCTCCTCACACCAGCCCCCGCCTGGACTGTGCCCACCTGGCTCATCCCGGGAAAGCAGATCATCTACTACCTCGCTCCCTGGCTCAGATGGCTGTGGGAGTGGGGAGGGGGCTCCTGGCTGGGGCCCCTCCATCGCCCTCTCCTGTCCCCCGTCCCCAGGGAAGGCCGACCTATAGGCTGGCCAGGCCCCTGGCCGAGGCGGGTCACCCTGCGCTGGCCCAGGCCCCGAGGTGAGCGTGCGGTGGTGAAGCCGGATGGCAGAGGTCACCTTCGGAAAGGGGGCCGGGGCTGGCTGAGGCAGCGGCCTGCAGGAAGGGCGCGGGCACCCTTGAGGGCCCTGCCGTCTCAGGACCAGGTGCGCCCTTCCCAGAGGAGGTGTGCTCCGGTGTCACCTGTGTCACTGCAGGCCCTCACTGCCCTCTGTGCTGATTATCGCTCAGCACCCGCTTCCCACATCCAAACGCTTGGCATCCCGAGGGCACCGTGTGTCCTGCTGTGACCTGCTCACCCTGGGCCAGCCCTTGGGCAGGGTGGGGGGACACGGTGACAGCGAGACCCGAGGGCTCAGTCGCACCTGTGTGGAGGCAAGTGGAGAAGGGACAGCCAAGGTCCCCACCCGGGACCAGGGTTCGCACTGCCCTGTCTTTTCTGGCCGTCCACTTGGGCCACCTGAGAGTTGCTCAGTCAGTCCCGGGCTGCTCGGCTGTCACCACCTGGAGAGTGGACTGAGACCCGGTCTCCAGTTAGTGGAGACCACTGTTTTGGCCAGCACAGGATAGGACCCGGGGAGCTGTTCTTGGTGCCCCAGAGAGGAGAGCGGGCTCAGAGGTGGGGGCTCCCCAGGGCGGGCAACCAGGCAGGGGGCGGGCCCCTGAGGCCTTGGCAGCGCTGCCATGGCCGTTTCTCCAGGAGGTTGGTGCACCCCACCCTTGCACGCACAGAAGTTGACATGTTGGGGGGCCCATGAGCCCCCAGATTTGCCAGCTCTGGCGACTGCTCACCATCTGTGTCCCGCCCTAGTGGCCTGGCCCTAGCCAGACCCTCACAGAGGCCACCCAGGCCATAGCAGAGGCCCAGGGCCTGGGGAGGAGTCTGTCACCCGCCAGAGGCCCTCTGCCGAGCTTGGGAGGTCCTTCTGTGTCCTCACAGCTTGGCATTAGTTGTCTCTGGTCACCGGCCTGGAGGTCCCCAGCCCGCTGAGGTTGTCTCGCTGCTGGCTTTGTGTTCGTGGGAGGAGGGATGCGGGGCCTCCTATGTCCTTCGCTACCAAAGTCCTAGAGCAGGTCCCCACCCCTGCCCACGCCTCACCTCACGGCCTTCTCTCCGTGACTGTCTGGCGGTGGGCTGCTGGGGAGGGAGGTGACCGGAAGGTGTCTTTTGCCCTCGCCAAGCCGCTCTCAAAGGTCCCCTGAATGCCTTGGGGTCCCACCCTGCTGCCCTCCAGTGCCTTCCATGTAGAGCCCTCTGCTCCGCGCCAGCCTGTCCCCACCGTGGCTGGCGGTTCTGATCCGGGAAGGTAGGAGGTTGGCAGAGGTAAGTGCACCAGAGCAGACCTGCACTTTGTGAGCTGCGTCGCAACTCCCCAGCAGTGGCTGCTGTCCCTCTGGTCACCTGGCGTCCAGACTCAGGGGCTGGGGACTTCACCCCCGCCTGCGCCAGCCTCGCCCCTGGGCCCCTCCGCCTCCATGCCCCCGTGGTGTGTTTACCGCACGGCGTGAACGTGCCTGCCTGCTCCCTCAGCGGTCCCCTCCGGTGCCCGGCTGAGGCCCACTGCTTCCAGGACACGCCCTTCCCCTCAGGCCGGCCGCCCCCGCGCCTGGCTCTCTTTCCCTCCCTCTCCTGCGTGATGAATGTGACATTAGTGGCTCTGGGTGGCCCACTTGTCGCTGACCACTGCCGCTTGAAAGCCCCACGACACTTCAGATGCAGCGTCACGCCCTCCCATCGCCAGGTTCTGGTGCTTGCAGTGTACCCCAGTCCCTGGTCGCACCCTAGCTGTCCTCCAGCCCTGGGCTGACCGTGTGCCCAGCCCCCACCACACCCTGGGGCCAGTGCAATTGTCCGAGTCAGGTGCTTCAAGACTCCTCCCCATGGGCCCCGCGGTGGCCCTGAGGCCTTGAGCACAAAGTCCACTTCTGGCCCTGATCTGTCCTGCCCACCCCAGCCGCTCGCTCCCACCTCCTTCAGCTCCACTCCGCTTGCTGTCACCAGACTGTTCCACGATGCCTCGTGTCCTTATTCTGAAGGTCACATTTGGAGGCTCTGGGTGGACACACATTGTGGGGGCCACTGGTGGCCTAGCGCAAGCCTCCCCCTCCCCCCAGATTCACACTCGCCTCGTGTGTAGAATGGAGTCTCCCTAGCCCGCTGGCCCCGGAGTCCTCCCGCCTCTGCCTGCCCTGCCGCGCTGCCCACGAGCCTGACCTGGCTTCTCTGGAGCAGGTGAAAGGTGGCACCTGTCCCCTCTGCCCAGCGCTGGCCTGGGCAGGAGGGGTTCCGGTCCGCCCTCCCTCACCAGTTCGCTGCTTGCCTCGGGGCCCTGGCGCATGGGTGTCCCTGCCTACAATGACTGCCTGTGTCACTGCAGTGTGTGGGGCGCCCTGGGTGACTCCGGAGTGAGTGGAGGACCTGCTTCAGGTCCCCTGGCCGGCTCCGGTCGCTGCTGCCATGTGTCACAGTGCGGTGGGCACCTTGTCCCCCAGCCAGGTCCCCCCTGGCAAGGCCACAAATTCCGGCTCCAGTCCTCAGGGCCCCACCTGTCAGTGTTGACACCCAGGGTTCTGAGGCCCGGTCCTGCTCCCTCAGCTACTGTCCCCTGCCCTGCCAGGGGTGGGAGGGCCACGGCCACCCTACGGCACACGGTTTACTCTAGAGACACCTGGGGAACCTCAGACACAGCCCCCTCTCCCAGCCCAGGGCTCCCTGCCACCCAACTAGCCCCCAGGCTGGTGGCAGCTCAGGCCTGGGAATGTCGCCATAGGTCTCCCGTCTCCCTGCTGTCAGCCAGCTGGCCCTCAGGTGCTGCAGAAGGACAAGGGGACCAGCACAGGGAAGGATGAGCTGTGCGCCATCTTGTCAGTGGGACACTGCTGTCACAGGGCTTGCTCAGGGAGACTTGCTTCTCGTTGTCAGGGAGGAGGGAGGCGAGTGGAGTGGCCTCAGAGAGGGATGGGGTGCTCGGGTGACAGGGACAGACCCACACTTGTGCATGAGGGGCCTGCTGTGGTGACAAGGCTGTCCCTGAGACTTGGGAGGGGGGTAGCGGGCAGGCCTCAAGACCCATTGTGAAGGCCCCGTTGCCACCACCGTCCTTATTAGGGGCACGGAGAGGACAGGGAGAATACGGGACGGAGGAGGAGGGGGTCTGCGAGACACAGGAGGCCGAGGCAGCCTGCGCACCGGGAAGCCCACGGCAGGCCACGAACAGATGGGGCCTCACTCCTTCGGCAGCCCAGCCCTGTCGATACCTAGATCTCGGGTTTCTGACCTTCCCAATTGGGAAGGAATGGCTGTCTGTTGTTTGAAGCTACCCTCTGTGTGGCGTTTTGTTGTTGCAGTTCTTTTTCTTCGTTTCTGTTTTTTGTTGTTGTTGTTTTGAGAGGCAGGCTCTTGCCATGTAGCCCAGGTTGGCCTCGAACTCATGGTGATGCTCCTGCCTCAGTCTCCTGAGTGCTAGGATTATAGGCATACACCACCACACCCGACTATTGTTGCATTTCTAACAAACCAACCCAGAGCTTAACTATTTTCGAAATGCTTTCTCGTATGTTATAGCATTTAATTCTAAAATAGTGCCAGGAGCTGGCCACGGTGGCACCAACCTGTAATCCCAGCACTCTAGGAGGCCGAGGCAGGAGGACTGCAAGTTGGATGTCAGCCTGGGCAACTTGCAGACTTAGTGAGAGTCTGCCTCAAAATAAGAACAAAAAAGGCCTGGGACGGAGCTCCGTGTGAAGGTTCTGGGTTTGATCCCCAGTGCTAGAAAACAAATTCCTGTGAAGTAGACGTCTCAGCTTCTGTGCCACGGATTGTCGTCTCAGCACCGCTTCTGCTGCGTCTGCAGGTTTGGCGGTGCTACAGCTTTAGTTTCATTCATTTCCGTGTGTTTGGAAACGGCTCGTCGTTGGATCTCCTCTGTGGCCCGTGGGTTGCTCCGAAGCAGCTCGGTGGGTCTCCCTGTGTAGGGGACCTCTCTGCGACTGATTCGTGCTGGGCTCTGTCGCGGATGCAGGCCGCTCTGTCTGATTTTGTGCCTTCGAATGAGATGGAGTCCACCTGGGAGGTGGCAGACTTGGGAAGAGTGGGCGCTCAGTCTATAAATCTGTTAGATCCTATTTGCTGAGGACGTCACCAAGTTCCTTTATACCCTTTCTGATTTGCTGTCTAGTTATTTTATCAATTGTTGAAAGGTGTGTTGAAGCCTCCAGACATAATTGTGGATTTATTTATCTTCAGGACTGGAGGTTGACCCCAGAGCCTTTGCACTGAGTCGCATCCCCAGCTGTTGTAGTCAGGGCTTGTAAGGGAAAAACTTTAATACAGGGCACACCATTTGTAGGATTATTTTATAACAGTCACCCAAAGGGTCAAGTGCAGAAGAGTACAGGAGGGCTGTCCACACACCAGAGACCCAAAGAATCCAGCTGAGGGCCTCGATCCCACGGCAGTGTCCTACACGAGTCCGGCTGGAGGCCTAGAGCCCACGACAATGTCTCATGCAAGTCTATATCAAGGATCTGCGCTGGGAAGGCCCAAAGGTCAGCGGTGGAAGCTAGAAAGTCTGCACCAGCGGGATGAAGGAGCTGTGCCCACAGGTTGAGAGGTCTGCACTGGAGCCAGGAAGTGACATTCAAGGTAAGGACCGGGGCTCCCTGAAAAGGCCCACGGCCATCCTTAGCGACGGAAAGATCCGAGCTCCTCTGACAATGAGAACAGCTGAGTTCATATCAGGAAACCAGCGTGACAAGCTTCTCCAGGAGAACCAACAGCGCCCCATCTTCCTCTCTAGTTTTGCTTTTATGCTGTTGGCAACAAACCTCAGGTGGGCCTTCCACACCCAGCACCACACTGACCGAGTTCTGCTGGGTGTTCCAAGTTGCCCATTAGGTAATCTACCACACCAGCCCTTTTTATTTTTTATTTTTATTTTGCTAAATTGCCCAGACTGGGCTTGAACTCGCTATCCTCCTGCCTCAGTCTTCCAGAGTGCTGATATGACAGGTAAGCGCCATCACATTCCTTCTGGTGTTATTCCTTTTGGCCTCCCATATTTTGCAGCTTCAATGTGTGGTGCACACAAATTTAGCGTTGCTGTGTCCTTGTGGTGGAATGACCTTTTATCGCGGTAAGTTGTTGCAATGCAATTATTCTGTTTTGGATGCAGATTAGTATTATCGTCTACTGGTTATGGTTCTCGCATGTCTGGGGCCTGGCAGCAGAAGGAAAGGGAACTCGATTCAGAGGAGGTGGTTCTGCTTTCTTGGGCTATTTAGACCCAGACTCAGGAAAAGGAAGGAAAAGGAGTTTGTAACTTCGTGAAGAGGTAGCTAATTAAGTGCTTATTCTTTGTTTTACGTTTTGAGACAGGGTCTCTCTATGACCTTGGAACTCACTTTGTAGCCCAGACTGACCTCAGACTTGAGGTGATTCTCCTGCCTCAGCCTCCCAAGGGCTGGGATTACAGGTGTGCACCACCACAGCTGGAAAGCATAAATTTTAAAAAGACAAACATCAGCAGTTCGTAGTTGATATTGAAACCAGGTACACGTCTTCTTAGTTAAGGGTGTTTCTTTCACGTTTGCTCTGTATGCCAGTTTCCTAAATACGCGTCCCTGTGTGGTTCCAGATGACTGTGGTACGCCAAGGGCAAGCGGGACGAGCAGGAAGGAGAAGGCACAGCTGCTGTACCTCAGTGGCAGTGGCCCATCACAGGGGCCATCCTGCGTGGAGACAGGGGGCTCTGAAGCAAGGCCGTGTCTTGGTGGCCCCGGTGTGCCCGCAGAGGAGCCTGCCGGTCACCCCTTGGAGCCCGCACGGCTGTGGCGGCTCCCTAACTTGCCAGCCTTCGGTGGCCCTAGTGGCGGTGCCTGGGCAGCTGAGGACATCCCGAGCCCATCTGCCAGCCCCGTCCCTCACACTCAGTGCACATTCGGTCACTCTTGGCCTCGCCCTTCCCTCCCTGTCCCCGCAGGCGGCAGGCCTCCCACCCCCTCACATCTCCCCTCCTGGCCAGGGCAGGGCCGAGGGGAGGGAGCAGGAGAAGTCGCCCAGAAGTCTGCCTGTGTCCCCAGCCATCCCTCCCTGTGGCCCTGGTGAAGCCTCAACAAAGTCCCAGGTGTGGCTCCCGATGGCTGGGCTCTGAATGGGTCTCCTCTGTCCGGCCGGGGGCCCTGGGTGGGGCCGAGCAGTGTCTCTCCGGCCCGGGACGCACACCTCTTCTCCCCCTCTAACCAGGATGACTGTCCTGGGGTCACTGAGCAAAGGACTTGAATGTCGCCAAAGGCAGCAGAAACACCGGTTTTCTCCAGCTCCTGGTGGCTCCAGGCAACCCTTGGCTTGTGGCTGCGTTGCCCCGGTCTCCGCCTGTTTCTCGTGGCCCTCTCTCCCGCGGCACTGGGGCGGACCCCGGGGCCTCACACCGTGCTCCATCCCCAGCGCTTTTTATTTTGAGGCAGGGTCCTGCTAATAGCCAAGTCATTGGGGCTGGGCTACAACTTGCAACCCACCTGTCTCTGCCTCTGCCTGGCTTCTGTCCCTTCTAGGGACGCGTGTCACTGAATAAGGACATCGGGATGTGGCACCTGGATGATTGGCAGTGATCTCATCTTGACAGTCTTAACTTCATTACATCTGCAAAGACCCTTTTCCTCGATGTCCCAGTCACAGGCTCTGGGACGTGGGGGCCACCACTTAACCCACTGCCCCCACTGTGTGTCACACCCGCAAGCGCCCCATTTCTGAGGGCAACAGCTCATGGGTGCGGACGGGGCGGCTGCCTTTGGCTGAGGCGGAGCTTGGCATCTGAGGTCTAAGGTGTCCCCGTGACAGAGGGGACCATGTACGGGACAGTGGGGTTGCCTCTGCTGAGAGACGGGGTGGGGGAGGGGCCAGGCAGTGCTCCTGTGCCCTCCAGGACAGAGGCAAAAGAGCAGCGTGTGGAGCAGGTGGCTCTGGTGGCCCCACCTGGAAGCCCCCGGAGTACCTCCTCTACAGGAAAGGGCTCCACTGTCCTCCCCCTCCCATCCCCATCCTTGGAAATTATGCGACCACATCATGTGCGTGCTGGGGAACAGGAGAGCCATGTGCGCGGTGACTTTTCCTGCGCGCGGCATTCTGTTTGCCCAGGAGTTAATCATTGGCCCCGGGCTGCTGCTGGCTCGGCTTCCCACGCACTCTCCTCCAGGGTGCAAATGTGCTTTTAAAATGTTTGAGCTGGGCGTGGTGGTGCATGCCTGCAATCCTACCACCTGGGAGGCTGAGGCAGGAGGATGGTTGTGAGTTCGAGACCAGTCTGGGCTACAAAGTAAGTTCAAGGCCAGCCTGAACTGCAAAGCAAGACCCTGTCTCAAAGACAAAAAAAGACGGTTCGGACGCTCCCGGCACGCGCTGGTCCCGTCTCCCCGACTTCTGACCTGCCTAGCAGGAGGCAGGCGGTGTCCCAGGCTTCTGACCCTCTGACGCTGCAGCCCTCAGTGTGCGCGGGCAGTGGTCCCTTGTGCTTCCTTTTTTAACGTCTCACTTGTGTGAAGTTTCAAACCTAAATTTCACAAGTGCCGGCCTGGCTCTCGGGAGCCTGGAGGATTTGGTGCGACCTTGAGCGGCCCCTCCCTTCTGTCGCCTGGCTCCTGCTATCTGCGGTCTGGACTGCAGTTACTCATTAACCCTTCGCCAGCTTCTCAGCGTGCGGTTGTTTAAGAAAGCAGTTTATCATGGAAAAGGTCAAACGTAAACAAAAGTAAAGAATAGTTTATGAAGTCCCGAGGATCAATTTTGACCGCTTGCCCCAGGTTTCCATTTATTCCTCTCCTTTCTGGGCCTGGAGAATCTTCACCAACGCGCTCTTTGGAATCCACTGGGGGACGGCGAAGGGGGCCGGTGTCCCCGAGTAGCCCAGCCCGGGCCTCCTGCCGCCCCACGTGGGCACGTACCGTGTGCTCTGCAGTGTGGGCACTCGTGGTGACTCGCACAGCCGACGCAGCGACCCGAGCGGGCTGAGGCAAGGCTGCCACATCCTTACATGTTTTCCCAAGAAACCAGCAAACTGTTCCCCACCATGGCCACACCATTTCCTGTCCTGCCAGCGCGGATGCGGACCAGTGTCCCCACATCCCCTCTCGCCTTGTGTCCTTGAGCGCCTAGGGATCCTGTGCTCCTGACAGCCACAGAGCCTTCTTAGTCTTTTGTCTACTTTCTAAGTGGAAGTTTTCACCTTTGTAACTGCCGAGCTGTCCGTCCTTTGGATTTACACTAGAGCATCTACGAACTTTTTTTGTTTGGTTACTTTTTTTTCAGACAGGATCTCACTTTGTAGCCCAGGCTGGCCTTGGACTCACAATGATCCTCCTGCCTCAGCCTCCTGAGTGCTGAGATGGCGGGCATGCACCACCACGCCCAGCTAAAACATGAACGTTTGGTTGCGGGATGATTTTTAGTTTGCTGGAAAGGCTGCTTAGATAGCGGGGAGCGCTCCTGTGGGCCCCCAGCTGGTCTCCCCACTGCCCACCCCTGCCCTTGTCTGGGTGCATGTGGCAGACACTGCCTCGCACGCTCTCCGCTCGCTCCCCCGTCCCTCCTCCCTTCCTGCTTTGGGCTCGCACAGCACTTTCTCCCTGGCGCACTTTAAATCACTCCCCGCAGACACATGGCTTTCCAGCGCCAGTGGAGGACTGGTACACATCACCACCACACGTCGCAACTGTCACTTAATGTTGCCTGGCCCCAGAGGTGGCGCCGTGTGGCCTCTAGTATCCCCTCAGGCCTGGCAGGTGAAAGGCCACAACAGCGCCTCCCTCCCAGGGCTCCCGGTGACTTCATCCCGCGCCTCAGCGTCTAGATCCACAGTTCAGGCTTC
>RJWM01035667.1:0-18757 GCA_004363535.1 Dasyprocta punctata
GTTTGTTAAAGAGGCTTTCTTTCTTCCAATGTACTTGTTGGGCCACTTTGTCAAAGATGAGGTGGCTGAGTGTGTTTGTAGTTGTGTCTGTATCTTCTAATCTATTCCATTGATCTTCGGGTCTGTTTTGATTCCAGTACCATGCTGATACTATCACAGTAGTTTTCTAATATAGTTTGAAGTCACGGATTGTGATGCCTCCTGCCTTCCCTTTGTTGCCCAGAATTGCCTTTGCTATTCTAGGTCTTTTCTGGTTCCAGATGAATTTAAGGAATGCTTTCTTTAGCTCTGTGAGGTAGGCAGGGCGTATTCTGATTGGGATTGCATTCAATCTGAATAATAATTTTGGGAGAATGGCCATTTTCATGATGTTTGTTCTTCCTATCCATGAACAGGGAATATCTTTCCATTTTTGGAAATCTTCAATTTCCTTCTTTAGAGTAATGTAATTTTCATTGTATAGATCTTTTACTTCCTTTGTTAGATTGATTCCTAAGTATTTCATTTTTTGGATGTTATAGTGAAGGGTGTGGTTTCTCTTATTTCTCTGTCAGTGACTTTGTTGTTTGTGTACAGGAATGGTATTGATTTTTGAGTGTTCACTTTGTATCCAGCTACATTACTGAATTTGGTTATTACTTCTAGAAGTTTTCTAATGGATTTTTGGAGGTCTTCTATGTAGAGTATCATAACGTCTGCAAAAAATGATAATTTTACTTCTTCCTTTCCTATTCTTATTCCCTTTATTTCTTTCTCCTGTCTAATGCTCTGGCTAATATTTCCAGGACTATATTGAATAGGAGTAGTGATAATGGACATCCTTGTCTTGTTCCTGATTTTAGGTTGAAATTTTTTAGTTTTTGTCCATTTAAGTAAGATGTTGGCTGTTGGTTTATGATATATGACTTTTATCAGGTTGAGGTAGAGACCATCTATGCTGATTTTCTGTAGGGTTTTTATCATGAATGGGTGTTGGATTTTGTCGAAAGCTTTTTCTGCATCTATTCAGATGATCATGTGTTTCTTGTGCTTGGCCCTGTTGATATGGTGTATTACATGTATTGATTTCCAAATGTTGAACCATCCCTGCATTCCTGGAATGAATCCCACTTGATCATGATGTGTAATCTTTCTGATAACTTGCTGTATTCCATTTGCCAGTATTTTATTGAGGATTTTTGCGTCTATGTTCATTAGGGAGATTGGCCTGTAATTTTCTTTTTTGGTTGGGTCTTTCTCTGGTTTTGGTATTAGGGTGATACTTGTTTCCAGGAATGAGTTAGGGAGACTTGCTTCCCTTTCGATTTCATTGAAGAGTTTGAGGAGTGTTGGCATTAAGCTTTCCCTAAATTTCTTGTAGAATTCAGCAGTGAATCCATCAGGGCCTGGGCTTTTCTTTGTTGGTAGGGTCTTAATTACATTTTCAATTTCATTAGCTGAAATTGGGTTATTCAGCAGCTTTACATCTTCTTGATTCAGCTATGGTAATTCATATTTTTCTAGGAATCTGTCCATTTCTTCTGTGTTATCAAATCTATGTGAGTAAAGGATTTTGAAGTAGGTGTTGATGATCTTCTGTATTTCCACCGGGTCTGTAGTGATTTCACCCTTTTCATTTCTTATTGCATGAATCTGAGTTTTTTCTTTCCTCTTCTTGATAAGGTTGGCTAGGGGTTTGTCAATTTTATTTACTCTTTCAAAGAACCAACTCTTCGATTCATTAATTCTTTGTATTGTTTTCTTAGTTTTAATTGCATTAACTTCTGCCCTAATCTTAATAATTTGCCCCCTTCTTTGGGCTTTGGACTTGACTTGCTCTTCTTTTTCTAGAAGTTTGAGGTGCAGCATTAGGTTGTTTATGTGTGTTCCTTCCGTTTTTCTGATGTGAGATTTTTGTGCTATAAATTTCCCTCTGAGGACTGCTTTCATTGTATCCCACAGGTTCCGCTAATTTGTATTTGCATTTTCATTCAATTGTAGATATTGTTTAATTTCTTCTTTAAGTTCTTCTGTGACCCATTGGTTATTTAGGAGAGTGTTATTTAATTTCCATGTGCTTATGCCATTATTGTAGGTTTTTTTGTCATTCATTTCCAATGTTACTGCGCTTTGGTCGCATAATATGCATGGAATTATTTCACCTCCTTTGCATTTACTTAAGCATGTTTGGTGGACCAGCATATGATCTACTTTAGAGGATGACCCATGTGCAGCTGAGAAGAATGTGTGATGGGTGGAATACTCGGTACACATCTACTAGGTCAATTTGTTCACAAGTTTGATTCAGTTCTGTTATTTCTTTGCTGATTTTTTGTTTGGTTGATCTGTCTCTGTGTGACACTGGGGTGTTAAGGTCCCCTGTTATAACTGTATTATTGTTTATTTGGTTTTTCATGTCTATTATGAATTGTCTTACATAGTTGTGTGCTCCCATATTCGGTGCATATATATTTATGATTGTAATCTCTTCCTCTTGAATTTTCCCCTAACAAGTATGTAGTGACCTTCTTTATCTCTTTTGATCATTCTCTGTTTGAAGTTCATATTGTCTGTAAACATAATAGCTACCCCTGCTTTTTTCTGGGTTCCTGTTGCATGGAGTATTGTTTTGCATTCTTTGGTTTTTAGTCTGTGAATTTTCTTTTGAGTGAAATGTGTTTCTTGTACATAGCATATTGTTGGGTTTTGTTTCTTAACCCACTGTGCTAGTCTGTTTCTTTTTATTGGTGAGTTGAGACCATTTACACTGATTGATATAACTGATATATACTGGCTCATCCTTGTCATGATATCTTTCTGTTGTTGGTTTTCTACATTTTCTGTTTCATGATTTGCCCTGATTAGTGGTTTCCTTTTGTTGTTGTTCTTAAGATTGTGGCTCTATTTGTCTCTTTCTAGAGTGTCTTTCAGTACTCTTTGTAGTGTTGGTTTGGTGGCCATAAATTTCTTCAGTTGTTCTTTGTCATGAAAGTATCTTATTTCTCCATCAATTTTTAAGGATAGTTTTGCAGGGTACATCAATCTGGGTTAAAAGTTGTTTTCTTTCAGGATTTGAAATACTTCACTCCAAGCTCTTCTTCACTTAAAGGTTTGTGTTGAGAAGTCTGCCATGATTCTGATAGGCTTTGCTTCATAGGTGATCTGTTTCTTTTCTCTGACAGCTTTTAGTATTTTGTTCTTGTGCTGTATTTCTGATACCCTTACTATTATATGTCTGGGTGAAGATTTATTTTGGTTGTGGTTAATTGGGGTTCTGTATGCCTCATTTACCTGTAATTCAGATTCTCTTCCCCTGTTTGGAAAATTTTCTGCTATTATTTCTGTGAATAGTCTTCACAGGTCATTAGTATTGATCTCTGCTTTTTCATTTATGCCTATTAATCTTATGTTAATTCTCTTGGCATTGTCTTGC
Organism: Dasyprocta punctata; assembly: GCA_004363535.1. Taxonomy (NCBI): domain Eukaryota; kingdom Metazoa; phylum Chordata; class Mammalia; order Rodentia; family Dasyproctidae; genus Dasyprocta; species Dasyprocta punctata. Next base: position 3,413 of record RJWM01035667.1, read on the forward strand.
AGCTGTTCAATTGTTGTTTCTTGCTTCCTTGTTATTTTTAAGAGATCTTTTCTTCATGGCCATGGTCTCCGATGCTGTCTTCAAGATCTGCGATTCTATCCTCAGATTCATTCAAGTGATTTTTCAAACTTTCCATGTAGTTTTTCATTTCCTGTATTTCTCTTTGTATCTGTTTCATGCATTGTTTGTGTCTTATATTGTTCATTCAAAGTTTTGATCATTTTCTTAAGTTCTTCTACTTTTTTTATCTTACTCTTCTTTAGATACACACAACATTTCTCTAATAATGATTCTCCTTTCATTTTTTAGCTGAGAGAGTATTTCTGATTTCAGTTTTTCTATAGCTTCATTGAACTGTTTCTTACTGCATTTTCTATCATTTCAGAAAGTTCAGTTGTGTGAATCCCACTGTCTTCCATTTCAGTGTCTCTTGGGTTCGTTCTCAGTGGGCTGGGGATTGAGACTTCCTCTTGGTCTTTCATTTTGTCATTTTCTTCTAGAACCTGTGTGGCTCTGTGTCCTGTGAGGCTGACTGGGAATTCCTCTTGTGGGTTTTGCTGAGTCACAGGACCCAGTAGAGATGAATCTTGTGCACAGCTAGTGAGGGTGCCCTTCTGGAGCATGCAGGTGGAGCCTCTGCCTTACTGCATGGGGACCAAGGCCTCCTGGTCCCAGGCAGCTAGGCAGAGGATACCACAGATTGTGGCACCACCCGGATGCTGAGTCTGGCTACAAGGAGTTCAGAGCTTCTTGTGTGCCAGGCAAGCCTGGGCGAGTCCCAAGCCTACAGTGCCAGGGCCTTGCTCCTGGCTGGGTGGGCCCGCAAGCTCTAGGACCCAGTGCGCAGGCTGCTCCACTGAATAATGGAGCTCATGCATGCCCTGTGCTCTGGTGGGGAGAGCCCAAGCTCTCCAAGGCCCTGCAACTATGCTGGTCAGTCCCTGATGAGCAGCTCTGGGGTCCTGGGCTGGGCTGGGCTCAGCACCTCTGTATCCTGCGAGGCTGGCTGGGCGTTCCCCTGGTGGGCCACACTGGGTCATGGCACCTGGTAGAGCTGGGTTCTATTGCTTCTTTGTTGAAATTTTCACAGGTATTGGGATAGATATCTCTTCCATTTTTATGCAAATTCTTTTGTAGTAAGCAACCTTCTTTTGATGATGTGCTGTGAGATTATTTATTTTGCATAGTGTTGATTTTACTTCTAGTTGTTCAAAATTTGATTTTTGCCTTAGGCTGCTTGGCTGTAATTAGTGGATTTTGATACAATTTGCACTTGGCTCGAGATTGAGGGACCTGCTTTCTTTGTAGGTGTCACAGGAGTGAGATCTCTCTGGTAGTTCAGGCTGGTATAGTATAGACAAGAATGTGTGACCTCTGTAATTACTGGTCATGTTTTGTCATAAATATGCTGTTAAGGTATGGAAGTGACCTATGTTGAGGCTTGTCATAAGTGCAGTGTTCACAGCTTTTATTGATGTAAGTCATGTTGTCACTCTGGTTGTTATGAGAGTGAATGTCCTGGAGTGCAGCCATGCCTACTTGGGGGCTTTTATCTCTCTTATTCTTTAAGTTGAAGTACACACAAAGGTATAAGTTGGACTAGGTCATGACTGGAGTAAAGTGAAGTTATTTCACCTGGTGTGTCAGTGTAGCACAGTAAGCAGAGGACTCATTCAAAGTGTACAAAGTTCTGGCTGCATCTCTAGCACTATTTAGAGAGGAGAACAAAAATCACAACAAAGAAAGCCTGATGAATAAAGTAAAAACAAAATAAAAAGAACTGTACCATCAACTATGGTACACAAAAAAGTTGCAAAAATAATATAAACTGAAGAGTTAAAAAATAATGAAAATAGAATTAACTTTAAAAGAAAGAAAAAAGGGACAATGGGAAAAGGAGAATAAGAAAAAATTTAAAAACTTAAAAATAGTAGAAAACAGCAAGGGACAACTGGAAAAGATAAAAAAGAAACAAGGGGAAAAGGTAAGTAATATGAAAAAGGAGAGGAAGACATATAGAGTTAATAAAAATAAGAGCAAAGCAATGTTAGTAAAAAATAAGTTTCCTTTCTGTTGAAGTACTCAACTGTACATTCAAGATTGGATATTCACAGCCTATGCTGCTCATAACCTCTTTTTATATTTTCTTAAGCTATGGAGAGAGAAAGGTCTCTTTTTACTTTTGCATGCTTCACAGACAATTAACAAGAGTGTTTTGTGACTTTAGCCAATTGGAATAGCTCTCCTCTGCCCTGCATGCCAGAATAAGTGAGGAAGGAGGATAGACTCCCAGGCAAAGATTTACTCCAGTGCTGTCTGGAGTATATATTCCAAGAGTGAGGGTAAATGCCAACATGGCAGTATTGAAACAGGTTAGCTTGGAGTGTGGAAGTCATGTGGCACAAGTTCTGCCTGAACTGTACAGCAGCTATAGTACATCAATATGCTCTAGAAAACCTTGAGAGAGGCTGTGGAGCCATAACTGTGTGATTGGTGGTGGTGACAGTAGGCTTGCACAACCTATTTCTGAATTTCTGAAACTTGTGAACCCTGAGAAATCACACTGGATTCTTCATTTCCTCAGATTCTTGCAGCAAGCTTATCAAAACACTGGTTTTAAGGGGAGAATTGACCTTCCATTCACTTACACATTATGGGTTTGTTTCTTACTATTGAATTCTCAGGGGGTGGGTTTTGGAGGCTCTCTTCCAGGGCTGCCTGTTGAGTCAGTGGAATAATACTTTCACAGGGATCCTGACATGGAAAAATTCAGGTGCCTTTCATATCTAGGATAGAAAGTGCATATTAAACCTTCCAATATGACCCCCTATTTTACCACCACTAGAATGTGATGGACAGTGCTGAGAATTTCTGCTGATCCAGTTTGCTATTCAGATACCAAGTCTGTTGTCTGTTTAGACCGTAGTTTTTACAAGGTATCAAATTCCATGCCTCATGGTACTTACTGGGACTTTCCCTCTTTCACCTTTACCCTCACCCTCTGTTGATCCCTCTGTTGATCCATGTTGGGGAGCTCTGTTTCACCTTCTGGCCCACTATTCAAATTCTCGGAGTTTCTCCATGTCCCTTTTAATCCACTGCTGAATGTCAGCATTTTTCCACAGTTGCCCTGTTTGACAACCCACTGCCCCCCAGTTGACTCTGTCTCGTGGAGAAGGGGGAAATTTCTTGGTGCCTCTAACATGCTACTTTCCAGATCCAAGATTTGTTTGATTTTTTAAAAATTGCTTCCATCTTTGGTGAAATTTTTCTGTTACAATATTGAAATACATCTGTGTATTCTCATGAAGCTCACTGAGTTTCCTTAAAACAGTTGTGTTAAATCTTCCTTTATTTACTACTTTGTCTCACCCTTTTGAATGGAGTCTTCATGCTATGCTACCTTTGGCTTTGGCAGTGTTGTTGAAGCAGGTCCCTTGACTGGGAGTCTACCATTAATATGGCTTGCACTTGACCCTTGCAGCTGCAGGGAGGTGAACAGTCTCAGGCACACACAAAAGTTGTCAGTGGTTCAGTCTCAAACACAAGTCTGATCTATTGGGGCACTGGGCTCTGTCTGATGACAGGGTAGATCTATATGGTTTGTATGTGAGCACTGGCCTGGGAATAGCAGCTGCCTATAGTAGTGGAATAAGTTATTGAGACTAGCACTTGGTTGTCAAGACTTATTTATGCTAAGCTGGGTGATACCCAAATCTCAGCTTCAGGGACTTGCATATTATGGGAAAGGGTATACCTAGGCCCAATCCAAGGCTTGCCATGATGCAGGCCAAAATTCAAGTTTGTTCCAGTGGTGTTCATACATCTGTATCACACAAGAGCAATTTAAGAGGCTCCATTTGCAAGCTCCACTCTGGAACCAGGAGCTTTGATTTTTTTTTAATGGTGCTGAGTCTCATTGGAGTGGGCTTGGTACTGAGCTCCAGGGCAAACTTCTTGACTGACTTTCATGCCCTGTTCTCCAGCAGGTATAGTCTTGTTCTCTTTTACCCAAGACTGGTGGAGTGACAGTGGCTGCAGTTTATTTATTTATTTATTTATTTATTTATTTATTTTTATTAATTTTTTTTTGCGGCACCGGAGATTGAACTCATCACCTCGCACCTGTCAGACAGGCACTTAAGTCACTGAGCCGAACTCCTGGCCTTGGTTTTTTGAGGCAGGGTTGCACTGTATAGCTCAGGCCGGCCTTGTGCTGGCGTTGTAGCCCAAGCCAGCCTCGAACTCACAAGGCACCACCTACCTCAGCATCCTGAGTGCTGGGATTAAAGGCGTGCACCACCATGCCTGGCTGGCTGCGGTTTATTTGCTACTCTACTAATAGAATTCCAGCAACTCACTCAGCTGGTGCCAACCTGCGATCAGATAATCTCTTTAAAAAATGGTGTTGGACAAACATAACCTATGTGCAGAAGACTCAAACTGAATCATCTCATGCCATAAAAAACTAAAAGTTGACAACAATTTAAACACAAAAACTTTAACCCTAAAAGTATTAGAATAGGGGTCGGGGTTACAGATCAGTGGCATAATGCCTGCCCGTCAAGTGCAAGTTCATGAGTTGGATTCCTGATACCAAAGAAAGAAAAAAAAATATTACAATAAAACAGGAAAAATATTTTTGAATATTATTTATTAGGATATGACATTGCTGTCATTTGGATCTAGAATGTCTCCCAATAGCCATATATTAAATAATTCATTCCCCGATGGCACTATTGGGAAGTGGTGGAAACTCTAAAGAGGTGAGACCTAGTGGGAAGGTTTCTAGTTATTAGGGGCATACGCTTTTGCCAGTTAATCTTGATCTGCAACCTGATTGGATGAACACTTTCTTAAAGAGATGATTGGACTGACACCAATGAGTTAATCCATTGAGGAATTAATAGGTGTATGTTATTAGGGAGTGGGGTTGAGTTGGAGGAAGTGGATGATGTGTCATGACTTTGGGGACTATCTCTGGTTTCTGGCCCATTCTATTCAGGCTCTTCTCCTGCTCTCTCTTCTCTGATTCTCAGATGCCATAGTTGAGCAGGTGTCCTTGATGTTTCTGTCTTGGAGACAGCTAACCGTGGACCAAAACCTCTGAAAACCGGAGGCAAAATAAACTTCTCCTATAAATTGTGGGTGTTAGGTATTGTCTCAACAAATGAAAAACAGACCAATACATTTTGAAGGGAATAATGGGACCTGATACCTTCTTCTTTTTCTTTTTTACCACTTCGTGAACAAAATGAGAAGATTGCTCCTTGCCATGATATACTGCCTAGTTATCAGCCCAAACGTATGGAGCTAATGGACCATGAACCAAAAGCTCCAAATCTGTGAGCCAACATAAACATTTTCTCTTTTTAAATTGATTGCTTTAGGTGTTTAGCTAGAGAAAAGGAAAGTTTATTAATTCTGACAACAAAAGCATAAGCAGCAGGAGCATAACATAGTAAGACAAGGAAAGGGAAAAAAATTGTAGAACCATTTCCATTTGTAGATGATATCATCATTTATAAAATACTAAAAATTCTTCAAAGCAGCTACTAGATATAATACAGAAACTTAGCAAGACAAGTGAATATGATATTAATATACAAATCATATACATCTCTGTGTTAGCAGCAAACACTTGGAAATGAAATTAATGTTTCATTTATATTTGTGTCAAAAGTGCTGAAAATTATATTTAATAAAATCATGCAGTAAAAACTTCATAATACTGCTGAGAGAAATTAAAGAAGACCTAGATAAGCCATTTTACACATTAAAAGATTCAGTAGACAAAAGTTTAATCAGAATACTCTGCCTTTCATTTCCTTGCTGCCTGAGTAGTGTTAATATCTGATTATTAGCTTGTTAGCTGAATGAAGTTGTCAGAAACTCTGTTGCATGATCTGTCTGTTAGCAGTTTCCTTATGCCTCACTTTTTAGCCTTTTGACTGCCAATGATTGATAAATACCCAATGGAAGATAATGGAATGCAAAATGTTGGGCTCATCTGAAAAAGCTTTCTTTTCTCTGCAATCTTGGTTCTTTGGCTTAGAGAAAATATGTTTCTGATATTTTCAAATCTCTCTCTCATCTTTCATTTTAATGCTTATATATAATTGATACAATCAAATATTAGTCTTTATTCAAATTTTCTTGATCTCTCTTAAAAACATTTGTTAAAATTGGAGTATTTGACTCAGGAACTAGACAAGGTTCAACACTGCATTAGTTGATACATTTTTTTGGTCTTTTGTTCTGCACAAATTCCTCATTCCTGTTTTTTCACTCCATGAATTTACCAAATAATTCAAACCATTTGTTCTCCCAAATATTTAATGCTTTGTATTTGACATCATTAAATCTATGTGCTGTTTTTGCAAGTTTTTCTCTTCCACATATTTCCTGAATATTTTCCTGTCGTTAAGTAGTTTTTTTTATTTTAAACAAAAGGAAAATAAGAAACCAAAGAGACTAATTTATACTTTGTTTTGTATACTTTGTTTTGTACTTTGTAAGTATTTTTCCATGTTATTTATGAATATTGATCAATGAGTTCAGGTTCTGTCAACTTAAATATTGTTTATAAATTTTATTTTGAAACTGTTACTCAGTTGTTTTAGCTGTGGTTGATTTTATCTTAAGGTAGGCCCATTAATTTGTTATGTTACAAAATGTAGATTTATTAAACTCAAAATTCCTATCATAACTATTTACTTGAAGTTTTCATAATTTTCTTAACTATATGGTTATTTTTTGCATTATAATATATGAAAAGCAGAATAAATACTTGATTATTCATGTTCATCATGTCAGAATATTTAATGGAAATAATAAAGACCTCCAAAGAAGAGGAGTGTATTCTTACTAATGCCTCTTTTGTTACTGCTACATCTACAGAGTATATTATCAAATACAGAGACTAGTTATTTGATATAGGCCAGAACTAATTATCATTTTGCTTTGCATATATCTTAACATAAGAGAGCTTGAACATTTTTCATATATTTAAAGATGGTTTTCTTTTTTATATATTAAATGTAAGTTTATATCTTCTGTGGATTTGTCAATCAGGTTTTTTTAAAAGAGGTTTTTAATATATTAAAACTATGACTCAAGGTCTATCCCAGTGGAGCTTCTCCTGTGGCTACCTAGCATTGGAAATACCTCATGGAGTAGCACTGGTTTTGGTTCATTTACAGGTCTATTTTTTAGGCCTGTGATAGGTCTCTACAAGATAGCAAAAAGTATGAAAGATTTAATAATTTTCCTCTTAACCTTACATGTTTGCATATCCTAGAGGTCTGTACTACTCTGAATAGCTTAGGAAATGAATATGAATTCATGCATGCTTAGAGGAAGTGTCAGAGCAAGGCAGATCCATCTATCATAAATACTCTGAAAATGTAAATCCCTGGAAGAAATTTGGATATAAGATACCAGGAGTTTTGAAGTTGTCATTGTCCATAATTCAAGTGGAGATAAAAGAATTGTGGTAAGGTAGATGGAATGACTGGATTAAGAATCAATCTCTTTAAAAGGGCTATTTTAAAGACAAAGAACATCATTAAAGTGACCTTGATAATTAAAGAAATTACATATGAAATTCTTTAAATAAAAATTTGTTTAATTAAAAAATAAAATAAATCAGTCTTTGTGATGTAAGTTGTAAATGTTTTCTCTTCATTTATCTTTACAGTTTTATCACACATTAAAATTAATTTTATAAAGTCGATACCAGAATTTACCACATTCATAGAATATAAAGACATTTACTTATGTTTTCTTGTAATATTTGTATAGGTTTTTAAAAAAATAGATTTATGTATTGAATTCATTTAGAAATTGTCTCGTTATGGGATATGATGAATAGAACTGCTACATCCTTCCTCAGATTGGCATCCAATCATTTCACCTTCACATTAATAGGGCTTTCTTTCTTTCACTGATTTGAGACACTGCCATTATCATTATAGAATTACTTTATGTATTTTCAGTATAGTTATAACTTATCTATTCTATTTTTTTCTGGAGTAGATATAACATTAACCTTTTACTATCTAACTCTCTTTGTCTATTAATTTAAGCCAAATTTTGAGAAGCTACATTCCTTTTGCCTTAAAATATTTAATGTTCAATTTCAGCCAGGTTTAATGATTCCTACTAGAAAGGGGAGGGAGTTGTCAGAAACACTTGTAAAATATTTTTTGTTTTAATTTATATTGCCCTCTATTTTTATTCTGAGTTTTTGTAATGTCTTCCTACAATGATAGAGTGTAAGTATATAAGGACACACATAAATACACAAACACACTTCTACACAGATTTAAACTTATTACTACAGAGTCCCAAATAAGTGTCTGTTAAGATTGGCATATGTCATGTCCCTTAAACATGTTGGGAAAAAAATTCAGGTTAAGAAATTTTAGTTTTGTCGATATATGAGATTTATAATAATTATACTATTTTCTAATATTTATTGAATGATGAAAATGCAACTATTATGTTATCTGATACACATATCTATTGTTTCATTACTCCTCATAATAACTATAAGCAATAAATACAATTATTTCCTTCCTAAAGTGTAGAAACTAAACCTTATGAAAGTTAATGTATTGAAAGTCATGATTAGTAAAGGATTAATAGAATTAAACCCAGCTATTTTGGCTTTATAAAGTTAATCATAGAAAATCATATAGAGTCTTAGTAGTACATTTTGTACCAACATATCGAGAGGTTAGATCACTCTAAATTCTGTTTACTGCTTATGCACAGTTGTTATATACCTTAGGCGGTCAAGAGTCTACAAGATGAACTTTACATTGGTAAACTCACACTATGCACACATACTAACATATTTATACCTTTCATTGTTTGGAAATTAGTGAGGTACTATTATGAATGAGTATTAACTTTGCTGTATTCAAAGATATGACATGAAAAGATATTGAAGGATAAATTGAGGCAGCGTACATGAAATTTCTTTGACAATTACTAGTAAAGTGGGCAGGGAAGTTGCAGTTTTTGGGAGAGGAAGTTACAGCTTTCACAAGCTTTACTAAGTAATTTACCAAACTTATAATATACTATTTTCTAAAATTAACTTCACACTTACAAAATGTCTAAGACTTTATCCTAAAATTCACATTCACTTTTCTCAGTTGTCTCACTGCAGTCTTCATGTCTTTGTTTCTCAGTGTGTATATCATTGGGTTCGAGAGGAGTAACCACAGAATAAAATACAGCGAGGAATTTATCTAATGATTTGATAGGGAATGGACAGGCATAAATGAAGATACATGGTCCAAAAAACAAAAGAACCACTGTGATGTGAGCAGTCAAAGTGGACAGAGCCTTGGATGACTGATCTGTCGAGCGATGTTGGATGGTAATTAGAATGGTAGTGTAGGAGATGATTAGGAGGATAAAAGAACACACGGTGAGCACACCACTGTTAGCAATGATCATGATGTCTAGCTTGTAGGTACTGGTACAGGCGAGTTGGATTACCCTAGGAAGGTCACAATAAAAGCTATCAACCTTGTTGGGACCACAGAAGGGCAGATTCACTGCAAAGGCCAACTGGCTCACTGAGTGGAGGAGGCCAATTCCCCATGCAGCAGCCACAATTCCAACACATACATTGTTACACATAATTGTCTTATAGTGTAGGGGTTTGCAAATTGCTACATATCTGTCAAAGGCCATGGCTAGGAGGATCACCAACTCACTCCCACCAAAGAAGTGAAGGAGAAATATTTGTGCAAGGCACCCCCTGAAAGAAATGGCTTTGTGTTTACTGAAAAAGTCAATAAGCATCTTGGGGGCTGTGACTGAAGATAGAGACAAATCAGTGACTGACAGGTTGGCCAGCAAGAAATACATGCGAGAGTGAAGGTGGGAGTTAAAAGCCACAGTTATCACAATCAGAAGGTTTCCAAACACAGTTCCTACATAGAAAACAGAAAAGAACATAAATAGGAAAATCTGGAGTTCCTGAGAATTAGAGAGTCCAAGAAAAATGAATTCAGTGATCACAGAGTAATTTGCTCCACTTATTGTTTCATTCCAGAAGATGACCTCTTCAGTGCCCTTGCAGAAGATGATGAAGTCAGAATTGTTACACTGAACTCAAGGCTTTATCCCACACTAGTACCTTGGTTATGCCATGTAGTTCAATTATCTAAGTCTTTGCAGTGTCCCCACTTACAGTAGGCTTATTCCTAATAAAATAGTATTGTTTATGTTACTCTGTTTGTTAGATTAAATCTATAATACTACCCTACACGTATCTCCTTTTTCTCCCATGTTCAAAAACATTTCTTATTGTGTTGTATATATCTTATATCATTTGATGGTATTAAAATTCTTAGGAGAAAAAGATATGCTAAAATGAAATGAAAGATGAAAGACAGAACAAGAAATAAAAACATAAAAGCATAAGATTTAACAAGTGAGAGAGGATAAAAGAAAGGAGAATCCAAAGGTGGAGTGAGAAAACAATGACAAAAATGCAATGAAGTTTACATGACAGAATCTGTGAAATAGTTTAATGGGATAAACTTGGATAATAGGATAAACTTGGAAATAAATTTTAGAGTGTTTACTAATTATGCTTTATTATGAAAATAATGAACTATTGAGGAATAAGCAATAATTGGTTAATAAATTATGTCTGGTCTGAATCTGAATTTAAAGAGAGTGGGATTGAAAATGATGCCAACTAGTTATTTTAAGCCCAAATCTAGGTAGTAAATGCAGTAGTGGTTATACGAACAGGAACAGAGTGAGAAAGGATTTGTGAGTGTCCACTAGGCAATATATTATATTAGGTATAATGTGAGCGTGTATGTGGCAGGCTGGGATTCAAATCCTAGGTTTATCTGTTATGTTGCTGGATGACTTTGGACAAGTAATTTCAGCGCTTTCAGTCTTATGGTCAGATCTGGACAGGGTGAGTGATAGTAGTACTACTTCATAGGCGTGCATAGAGGATTGGATGTGGTCATGAATATAAATTTTCTAGCATGTAATAAGTATTCGATAAATTAGTATTCATTAGGGAAAAATAATAAAAGTTTTTCAACAGTCTACGGGAATAAATACATCATTCAAACGCTTTTATTCTGAAAAATTGGGAGCAATATGGTGGATTTGAGTCTCATAATAGTTATAATGAAAATTAATGTAATGCTACTTCATGTATAGATGAATTTTAGGAGTATTAATAAATTTGGGAGGAGGTAAAGGATAGCGATAAATGTCTAGATATGTAGAGTCATTGCTGGTGCATTCTGGTACGTCTCTGTGTGGTACACAGCTGAGACATTGAACAGTGACTTTTGACATGAGTACAGAGTGTTCCTAAAGGAGCACTACTATTTGTTTTGAACATTTACTTAATTATAATTTCCCATTGCCTTTGAATATTGCACGTTTCATTATTGTGAATTCTATTCACTGAAGCAACATGTTATTGTTTCAGTCTTATAAAATTTAGTGATTCTAATTTTTCCTAATCACAGAGAGAAGTCTAACGGTGAAATAAATCATATACACTTATTATAGTTCCTTTCTGTTTAACATAGCAATAAATGCAATCATAATAATCATTGATGATACAGAGTATAGGATCACTATTGTGAGATCATTTTTGATGTGACTAATTGGGTGGGATGTTCAATATCAAAGCATTTAATTTGTAGTCAATTTTAGTATTTTCTTGTGTCAAGCCATTTCATTTCACTAACGAGGATGGACTTAGAGTTATATATCCATGGAAAATACGCCAATGATGATGGTTGACTCAAGGGTTCTCATCTGTAGCAAAAAAGATTTTCTGTTAACAGTAACAAGAATTCCAGAATGCCAATCTTCAGTAATATAAGTTTCTTGCTCAACTACCTATGACATCACATCTCTTGAATTTATGCTGCTAAGCAGAGAGTGATAATATTGGATCCTCAGCTACATCTACAGCTACAATTACCCTTCATTACCGTAATTCTTTCACAGCCCATTTATGACTCTTAAAATGTCATTCGACAAGTTTTGAAAGTGTTATGCTTCTAACATTAAGTGTATGCTAATTGGAGTTCTCCAGAATCTCACACTCTAGTTATAAAATTCCTGAAGAGTCAGTCACAGTTGAAAAAGCAAATTCTTCCCCAGGCACTACTTTAAGTTTTGAATTCAATCATTACAATTTTATGCTTTTCTTAAAATACCTTTTAACCTTCTTTAAGGAAAACACTGTAAGTCTTTATAACTATCATTGTGATAGAAGTCAGGAACTTGAGTTCTAGCAGAAATTCACTGCATGATTTTGGTCATGTCATTCAAAATTTAAGAGTCTTAGTTTTCCTGTTTTTCAAAATTATTTGTTTCTAAAAAGCTCTCAAAATCTCTATAGCTCTAACAGCATGATTTGCACCGTTATGTGAAACAAATGTCCCAATTCAGTTTTTATTGGTATTGTAAGAAGGAGCCAAGAAGGTGGTCAAGAAAATGCTAGATTTGGGGAAAAAATAAGGGCAGGGCCACTGAGTAGAAAAGGATAGGTTAGCCAAAAAATGTTAGGGAAAGAACTCAGCAATTGTTTTCAAGAGAACACTAACAGCAAAAGTTACATTTTCTAGTATTTATGCCGTCTTTTAAATATTTAAACCTACCTACAGGATCTTTCCATTTTTCCTAAGATAAAAACATAGATTCTGAAAAATGGATTTCTACTAACAGATACATCTCATTGTTGATAAAAGGCTGAGATTTACTTAGTTCTAGTAACATATTTATCATATATAGCTATAATATATTTATCATTTCACCTGCCTCCTTCATAACTGGAAGAGACTACAGCAATTTTCAGAGAAAGAGGAGTACAGTTTTCCTTTTATAAGTACTCTCTCAAAGTATTAAAATTTGCAAGAGGATAACATTTATGAGGATTTTTCTCCTTAATAAATTAAGTATGAGTTCATTATGAAAGCGATGAGAAGCAGATGCAGAGATATGGAAATAACCAGCCTGAGCTTGGAGTGCTGAGACTAACTTACAATCTCATGGGATTTTCCTTGGTCATTAGTAGCATAGCAAAATCTTGAGTTAAGGAACAGTGCCACAATTTCTCGGTCCATTTGAATATTTTCACTATCTGAGTCTAAAGGTGATTTTTTTTTTTTGGCACCAGGGAGTGAACTCACAACCTCATGCTTGCCAGGCAAGTGCTTATGCCCCTGACCTATATTCCTGGCCCCTAAATGTGATTTTTAAAGAATTATGATAAAACAAGTAAGATCAAATTATAAAAGTAAACTATAAATAGGTCTATAGGAGTGAATAATAATGCTTAGATTTGATAAAGAGAGAATAGCATAGAATATTGATGACCAATGTATGGAGAAAGCATAGGAATAATATCTTGACTAATAATAGAAAGTCTCACATATCACTTACCATTTTATTTAATAGCTTTAGTCAACACATAGTATTTAAAAATAAGCAGAGACACATCAATTAATGTTTCCTAAATCTACTAAAAATACATCTAAATGATGTCTCACTTATGTCTCTTCATTACCAGAATTTCCAGGTTTTATCTAAAATGTATCAATCACCTTCCTTGTACTGATCACTTTAGTTTCAGATCAGACACCTTAAATAAGTTTTGAGATTTTGGCGGGGCGCTTTCATCTGGTAAATATATCTCATCCAGTACTTTAAGAATTTTTCATGCTTTATTTAATGAATCAAGAAATTCTTTGAGAAAGAAGCAGCCTAATACCCATCAACAGATGAGTGGATAAAGGAATGTGGTATATTTACACAATGGGATACTACTAAGCCACGAAGAAGGAAAAATCAAATCATTTGTAGGAAATCAGATTGACTTTGAACTCGTAATGCTAACTAAAATAAATCAAACATGGAAGGTTAAACATTTAATGTTTTCTCTAATGTGAGAGATATAATATAAATAATTTAAAAGCAAAATAAAAGAGAGAGGGCAAAACACAGGGAGGAAGACCCTGTGGGTATGGGAAGGGGAGCTCAGGAAGAAGAAAGAGGGGAGAAGAGATGCAACATGTCGGTACCAATTTTTCAGATGAATTTGATTATTACATATTGCAAACATACTAATTTTAAAAATTTTTAAAGGAAGACTGCAAGAGCAACAGAATTGTACTGCTTCAAAGGTGGAACAGACAAAAATTTTCCTTCATGCAAAGTACTAGAGGCTATTTCTACAATGACACTGTACAAAACAAATTGAAAACCAGATTGAAATGACTATTTGAGCTATAACATAGTATCAAGTTTTCTACTCTTCTAACATAAAGTAAAATAAGAATTTAAAATAAGAATTATTTCTTCCTATGTCTTTTGGTTTATATAAATCTGTATTTCATCCATTGGATAGAGATGCTATCCATAAGAAATATCTGTCAATTTTCAGTGTAATCAGTAATTGTAATTTAGGTATGCAGTTTAGACAGAAATGCAAAACTTTTTTATGATTAACAAAAGTTGTTGCAACTCCATCTGAAGTGAAATTTGTTGATTTAATATATCTTTTTTTCTATGGAATTTGTCTCTAGACTTCTCATAAAAAAGTATGCATTCCATAGTGTTTACAGTCATTGCAGGGTCTTGATGGTCCAAGACATTCATCCATATGTTTGTCAATGAAATCTACTAAGTCACCTCCCTAGAATTTACAACCTGTGGACTCAGCCTTCTCATTGCCAACTTCATATCTTTATTTCTTAGAGTATAGATGGCAGAATTTAAGGCAGGGGTAACAACAAGGTCCACAATGGAAAAAATTTTATCCAGGGACTTAGCAGGAAAAGGCCACACATATAGAAACCTGCATACAGCAAAGAACAAAGCCACTACAGTGATGTGAGCTGACAAAGTGAAAAATGCTTTAGATAAATGTTTGGAAGACAAAGGACAACTGAAGAAATTTATGGCCACCAAACCAACACTACAAAGAGTACTGAAAGACACTCTAGAAAGAGACAAAGATAACCACAATCTTAAGAACAACAACCAAAGGAAACCACTAAGCAGGGCAAGTAATTAAACAGAAAATGTAGAAAATCAGCAACAGAAAGATATCATGACAGGTATGAGCCAGTACATATCAGTTATATCAATCAATGTAAATGGTCTCAACTCACCAATAAAAAGAAACAGACTGGCAGAGTGGGTTAAGAAACAAAATCCAACAATATGCTGTGTACAAGAAACACATCTCACTCAAAAGGAAATTCACAGACTAAAAATCAAAGGCTGGAAAACAATACTCCATGCAACAGGAACCCAGAAAAAAGCAGG
>RJWM01035668.1:0-18759 GCA_004363535.1 Dasyprocta punctata
TAGAGCACAAGCAGTTACCTGGCCATTGTGTCAATTTGAGAAGGTCAAAAGTTTAACTGAGAGAGGAGGGAGCCAGGGATCTTACTTTGTAAACATCCTCATCCTGTGCAAAGGAAGGCAAGGATGTTTGTGGATGCTACACCTACCCTGGGGGGGGGGGTCCTGTGTACTATATAAAGGAGGAGAAGAGGCTTGCTCTGGTCCCTGCTTTTACTTTGGCTGCTTTTGTTCGGCTGCTGCCTGTTATAACCTGTAGCCTGTGATTTGACCAAAGCGCCCTTTTGCTGTTTTGTATGTGCCGTCTTAGATTAGAAACCCCCCTTGATTCGCTAAGGTTTCTGTTTTTCTGTAAAATCCCCCTTCCCCCAGTAACCTAAGAAACAAACAGTTACAACTTTTAGGTTGCTGACTGAAGAGCAGAGTCAAAAGATAAACACTCACCCTGCTCCATGCAAAAAAAAAAAAAAAAAAAAAAAATGTAAAACGTGCCTTTCTGTAACCTTTGTTATCCATATTAGGGAACGACCACCATCATCCGGCTTTAGAACCTCCCCATGACAACTCCTCCAATGGACGTGAGAGATCTTTAAATTACTAACCAATGTAATCAACTTTTGTACCCACGTTAGCAAAACTCCTCCTCTCTTTGTTCTAATGTTTTATAAGCCCCTCCAGGCCACTGAGAGGCACACAGTCTTGGATTGGCTTTAAGTGAGACTGCGTCGCCTGGCCAGGAAAATAAATGCTCCATTTTAAATTCTTTGGGCGCTCCGTGAGGTTTTTTCAACTCGGGGGTCTTCACTACTACACTGCCTTGAAGTGTTGTTCTTGTGCCATGCCACCCTGCCTTGGAGCCAGCTGATTGTGGACTGAAACCTCCAAAAACTGTAAGCTAAATAAACCTTTCCTTCCCTAGTTTGGGTGTCAGGTGTTTTGTCTCAGCAACAAGTAAAAAGTAACCAAGACACACCCAGAACATATTTAGCTTTAACACCTGATGAGTTAAAAGCACAGGGGAAATAGTTCACAAATGTAGACTCTGCAAATGTTGTTCTGAGTTATAACTGCAGCCTCCCCTGATGACACAGCTGTGCAGACCAAGTGTGATTTAACGGTCTTGACACTGCAAGTCTAAACCGCATTGGGAATCACAGATCCAAATTGTTCAGGAGCCCATTGACCACGTTCTCCAAGACACTGGCTCCTTTCCCTGTGGGCAGATTTCCCCTCAGTTTAGACCTGTGGTTTTCACTAAAGGACACTGGGAGACACAGCAATTTACACAGAATGTTCTTTGAAGTTGTGTTAGAAAGTGAGTCATCACCCTACTCTGATCCTGAATGAGGAGAGAAATCAGGTGACTTCTGATGGCTGAGTTTGGCTCACAGTAGATTCCAATTCCTGCTAGCAATTTCCATTGGTTAATAGTTCTTATCATCAAATGGAGAAGGGCATAGTGGACTTTATAATACCCTGTAAAATGTTTCATGGGTCAAAAATGCTTAACAGTTAAAGCAGATAAAGACAAATAAAAATCAGCCATTTCTAATGCTGGCATTTGATTAATAATGTCATATTAAGTGCATTTTACTTGAAGTGTCATTTGAGAAGCTTAAATCTTTTCATGCAGAAGGCAATACACCACTGTGCCTAGAAGAAAAACTATCTTATTTTCATGTGGAAGAATTAATGTATGTGATGAGGTAGAAGTCTAAAAATAAATATATACATACATGTATTAATATTTTGCCATCCACACTAAAGGAATAAAGTTATATATGGCTAACCTAAAAACAAAAACATTTGGAAAATATCTATAGATATTTTCCAAAAAAAAATTGGTATTTAGATGGCATTTATGTAGAAACTTAAATGCTCCTCCTAAATTAAGGAAAATAAACCAGTGGTGGAACAAATAGAAATCATCGAACAACTTAAATTTTGTAGAATTATTTTTTATGCCTAATACACAAGCTTCTGTATGCAAGCATATAGTTACACAAAGGAATATACACTACTACTTGTATTTTTCACATCTAGATTTTTCTCTCAACATAATATTTAATTAGCAATGCTCAGCTTATCTTTAAGGTTTTGAAGTCCAACTCAAAAGTTATACATAATTTGCATCAGATGAACAATTTGGCCATATTTATATTTTTATTACTTTAACCACACATATCCCCATTGAAGGCTTTACTCAGATATTAACATACAACCTACCAGCTTTCCACAACTTGAAATACAATTTTTAATATACAAATAGTTTTCAAGAATATGGCTTCACATGATGGTTTAGCTGTTTTCAATTTCTTTATTTTATTTTATTATTTTAAAAACAAAACAAAAAAGGGTAAAAACAGTAAGAATTTCAAAAAATAGGAAATTAACATTAATTAACATATTGCATGTTGTTATCTTGAAAGTAATCGTTCTGATTACAAGATTTAGGCATACAAAAAGTATTTTAGCATTCTTGCCAAAGTCAATACAGAGACTGCCTCAGAAAAATAAGACAGCAGAAAGATTCACATGAAAAGGGTGCTGGTTTTTTATTTTGCTTTTTTATTTTTTTTTGGTTTTACTAAATCTGAAACATCTTTATATATCAATTTTCTTACAAACACTGTTATGAGACCAGATTTCACCAGAAAAAAAAAAAACATTTTAAACGGATGCACAACTCACCTTTAGTACCAAGACATTGCTTATATATTAATGCAATAGACAAGGTTCTAATAATGTGTATACATTCTCTAGCATGATTCCTTGGTAATAGGTTCAAGTGTGATAATGAAATGAAAGTGACAGAAAACAAAATCCCAATTAAACTGCTCTGTAAGGAAGTCAGAGAAGTATTGCAGATATTAATGTAATAAAGAATGGAAAACAGATGTCACAAAATAAAATAAAAATAAATTGCACAAAGTCTAATGTATCTGAATCCTGGATCCTGGTTACTATATTTTACAATAAACTAAATCTACATTGATTTTGCCATTTGAGCAACAATAATTAAGCTCACACAGATTTTGTAATTCATTAAATAGTCCTAATCAACATCTAAGCCTATTTTCCCCAAGAAAATAAACTGCAGATCAACTTGGATAAGAAGATAAAATTAGAAAAGAACAATTGCTCAATCTAAAAATTGGGCTCCAAAATGAAGGCAACACATGCAAATTGGAGTAAGAAACACATAACATGTCTAAATCCTCTATCTCCACTCATCCCAAAGCTTTCTCTGAGCAATCTGAAGAGTACACAGAGGCAGGTGACCATTTCTCAACTCTCCTGAAGAACGATGATTAGCCTGGGTCAGATTCCTCTACCACAGAGAAGCGAGACAATGTCACCTCTTCTTAAAAGTAAGCACCTCTTCCTTCCTAAACCAAAATGTAACCATCAAATTCCACCACTCCAATGAATTCTCATACACTGTAAGTTCAATACATGACTTTATCTTTAAGGAAGTAATAAAATAAATATAAGGGACATAAGTTGGGGGAGACGTTTCATACCAAGGAAACCTAGTTTACAGAAAACAGCTGGGAGAGCAATGAGGCAGGGAAGATGGTGTGAGGCTGACCAACAGATACTAAGCTCCAGTTAGGTAGAATAAGACGTCCTGGTGTACGCTGCACAGTAGAGAAACTGCAAGTGACAAGTATGCACTGCATATCTCAGAAAGCTACAAGAAAGGATTTTGCAAGTTTTCACTATAAGGAAATGATAAATGTTTGAGGAGATAGCTACATTTAACCCAATACAATCATTCATAATATATACCTCTATAAAAACATCATGTGATGTCCTGTTAATGTACACATTTAGTATTTTTGTGTATCAGTTACAATAGATTAATCCAAAAGAAAATGAAATATATATATATATATATATATATATATATATATATGAATACAATGGTCTTAGAAGATCAGATGTATCTCCATACTTAATCTTACAATCTTCCTCACAGGGAATACAAACTGAACTACTAAGTAAAATACTAAGAGGACATAGTCTTAGGCTCAGAAATAAGAAAGCAGGGTGAATTTAGTAGAGAGAGAAAATGAGGGCAGAAACAACAGAGCTAAGGTAGAAGAGCAATGGTGAATGAATCTCCTTATGTGAAGCTAAAGGCTTGAGTAAAGGCTGCCCGGTGAGGGAGGAGATGGAACTGATGGTCCAGCTTGAGGATGGCTTAAAACTAAACCAGGGGAACATGGGGAACTGAGAAAGAGTTACAATGACAGTAAAATCTGCTATCATACTAACTTGCAGTTTACAAAGTGCTTTCACTATTTGATTTTTACCACAATGAGTTAAAGAAAAATTTTTATGTTCATTCTACAAATGAGAAGAGGGATCTGCAACTCCACAGATCAAGATGACTTGCCTCAAGTTGTTAGCCCACTCTGTGCCTGTGCATGCACATGGGCACACACACACACACACACACACACACGCACACGCACACACACACGCACAGAGTCTTGGTTACTTTTCTCTTGTTGCTGAGATAAAATACCTGATGCCCAAAATTAGGGAAGGAAAGATTTGTTTAGTTCACAGTTTTTGGAGGTTTCAGTCCAAGGCAAAGTGGCATGTCACAGGGGCAGCCATTCATGGTGGTAGCAGGTACCAAAGTTGATAAGAGCAAGAGCAAAAAGGCAAAAAGGGGGAACACATGTCCTTTCCTCCCCTCTATTGTATGCCAGTTACCCGCCTCTAGGTGAGTGCAGCACACACACCCCCAATCCCAGCACTAGACAATGAACCAATCACAAACACTAGATTCAGCCACCTTCCAAAGGCCCGACCCCCCATGACCTCATGAGGCTTTGGGGGACATCCAAACACAAACCATAACACACTCTCACATGCATGCACACAGAGGCACACACATACACATACAGAGGCACATGGAACAAGCCTGTGGTACCACTGAGACTTGAATCTGGATCTCCAAACATTTCACTGTGTTTGCCAACATCCACCCAAGTCTTAACCAAAAACCTATGAATTCTGCCCTTTTCATCACTTCTTCCCCTGTTCAATCCGTTAGGAACTCCTTACATAAGAGACACAACATTGTGCAGAAACAGTGACTCCTTATGTGACCTCGCAGTGCTCTGCTCCTGCCACCACAGGCTGCTGAGCTCCTGTTTCCTTCTGCAAGACTCTCCTGCCCCTCATCACCGTGTCCCTCACATACACCCCCATCTTTCCATTGACCATAACGGACTCCTTCCTGCTCTTTACTTGTCATAGTGCTCAGTCACTTTCTGCATTGCTGACACAAAATACTCAAAGCCCACAGCTTAGAGGAGGGGAGGTGTAGTCAATGTTTGGCAGGCTGAAACACAAGAGGGTGTGGGCAGAGGACAGTTGCTCCCATTGTGGCAGTCAGGAAGCAGACAGGAAGAGAAGTTGGGGAGGGAAACACACCCTTCCAGGTCCCGTCCCCAGTGACCTGCCTCTCTGTACAAGTCAGCTGTACCTCCCCCAGGCTCCAATCCTCTTCCAAAAGCCCAGTCAATGAGCACGTGTGGACCTTGGGCATTATCTAGATAGGAGCCACAACACACGCCCATTTCAGGAAAAGTTCACTGTCACATCCTTTCATAAAATCATGCTCATCTTCACAGCACACATCCATGCTGTACTTTGATGGATAATTCTCCCATACTTTTCATTAATATTCACTTCACTACTTACTAGACTGTAAGTTTCATCAACATAGTGTCCATCAATAGAGAGTCTGTGCATGTTCCCCTTTTCCTTTTTCTTTCATCTCTTGTTCTTATTATAAATGTACTGCTAGGTTCCCAGTGCTCAGAACAGTATCCATATTACAAGTTTCACAGACATTCTGAAAGAAAATGCATGTCCTTCTGGAGTTTCCAATCTGAGACTATAGGTGGGAATGCAATGCTCTCTCATCCATCACAGGAAGTTCGCACTGAAAGAAGATTATCTGTGTAAAGACTTGCTAGTCATCAGCCAATCACAGATGCTTTCCCAGATAGCTATCTTTTCCACTTCTACAAACACCAGACACTGTCCCATAACCCCAGGATGCAGCTCTCAGCAGAGATCCAGTATGTTACAGTGGTGTTGACCGTGCACTACTCTTTCCACAGGCCAATTGCACTGGACCTCATGGTGCCACAGAACTTTCAGATTCACGAGTTTCAAGACAAAATGGAGATCTGCTTTCAAATGGGTATGTGAATACATTATCCTACTGTGGTAAATGGCTTTATTAGTCTTCTACTAAGGAAAGAAAGCCTGAATGCTCAGATTAATAGCAAATTAGTAAGAACCACTTCTAGGGACTTTTGGAGTAGTACTGGCTTAATCACAACAAGAAACAAAGATTTGTTGGAAAGGTATATAGAGAAATTTTAATAGGAAAAATGTGTATGTTTCTTACACATTTGCAGATATATCCATGTAAAGTCATAACTGTCTAATAAGTTAAAATTTTGAATATTTTATGAGAATAAGTAGTTATTATACAGTTCATTGTTTATTTTAAAATCTTATGCTAAATTTCAAGGCTTTGATCAAACTAAAATTCCTGCATTTCTGAATTGCCATGGAACTATTATTCAAATCTGTTCCCTGAAAATAAGTGTATCATCTGCATTAAATCTCAATCTAATTATCTCTGATTTCCACAATTTGAGGATTATCATAGCCAATAGAAGAATATTATATTGTGTTAATACAGCAAGACTGTTTTTAAAATAACTATTGAATAAACTTGTATTATGTTAGGTAATAACACAATAACGCATAATACAAAGCACTCTTCAAACAAAATACTTAAAATACTTTTTATGCTTTTTTATTATATTTTTTCTTTAAAGGGTAATCATTGTATTCCAGTCCAATTATAGAAAGTCATCTCCATTAACACCATATTCATCTTCTCTGAATCATAAAAGTTACCAACAAGTTTGTTTAAATAAAGCATGTTTAATTATGTATTAAATGGGCTTTAAATTTTCTCCATAAGCATATGAAGTTTATATGCTAAAGATATAAAATTATTGAAATTAAATCTAACATATTTTGTTTAAAATTACTAAATTTACTATAAACGCCCTGGACTTAAGTCGTGTTTTTTCCATTAATTATAGGTGTAAATTAAGTGAGCTATTTAACCTTCTTAATCTTACTTCTATCATCTATTAAAATAGAATCAGTGCTTGTGTGTTAGTCACTTTCCATTGCTTGGACAAAATGCCTGGCTCATGCATCTTAAAGGAGGAAAGGTTAACTTTGGTTTATGGTTTGAGATGTTTAAGTCCATAGTCAGTTGGCTCCAAGGCAGAAACATGGAGAAGGACATGGCAGAGTAAAGAGTTTCAACTCTTGCCAGATAAAGACAAGCAGATAAAGCAAGGAAAAACCAGAAAGAAAAAAGCCAAGACTAGATATGGTCCCAAGGCCATTCCCCATGGTTCATGCAGTGTGCTTCATTAATCTCCAAGGTGTCTGTCAAACTAATCCAGTGGACAATCAAGATTAACCATCCGTGCTCGCATTTCTGTGAGGATTGACCCAGAAATCTAGTGCTAACCAGTCATGCAACCACGGACAATTTACTTAGCTTTGAAATACTCCGTTTCCTCCTATGTAAAATGATGATTCTAAAGATATCTATCTCATAAAACTGTTTTTGTAAGTAAGTGGAACAGTTTATATCAGGTACTAAGAATCAGGCCGGGTATACAACATACCAAGGAGTCAGTAACTACAACTGTTTGTACTGTTGTCATTAAATAAGGAGAAGACAACACACACAGTATGCTAAAAGGAAACTACTCTTACAGACTTTGAGCCAGTGTGACCCAGATTAGGACAGAAGATTGGCAGAAAACTCTGACCTGCCTCCCGTCCACAGCACTTAATGGGTACTTGAATAAAGACTTATCTGCTATTATAACAGGCTTTCAGGAAAGGTGAGTCACTTCTAAAAAGGAGATTGCTCTTTTCCAACTGTCAAATTCCAGCAAGAACTTTTCTCAACAGACAGGGCCTTCTGCTGAACATTTTAAGACAGGAACCTGAACTTATCTCTCCAAACTAAAAAGAAATCTAAATGCAATAATGTTTAACTTCATTGATTTAGTTCTTCATGACGCCAGAAAAAAAATGTCATGATCTATTAAAAACACTCAAAACCTCAGGGAGCTAGGACAGATGTTGGAATTCTTTCAAACCATGGAAGAAATGATTCAGGATCCAGAGACGTGCTAGCAGGCTCCTAATGAAACTCGGCTCACATTCATCATGGGCTGGATCCTGGAACGGCTTTTGCTTTGTCCCAGATGGTGGCTTAAATACATTTCAAACCATTGTTGGTTTATATAGTACATGACAGAAGACAATTTAAACACAATGTCCCAATTGTATATTTGTTTTGCTTATAACACTTACTGCGTGTGCAATAAATACCCCACTACAAAAATAATAAAAAATGTTTTCCTTGTACATAAATCATTCTCCCCTTTGTTATAGTGACTGGAACTTGTGGATTAAATACATGTGATACTTTTTTGTGAAGTCCCAACTGAGGATCTCTGTCAAGTTCAGTTCTTTCAAGATTTAAATTTATGCAACTTATAAATAGAGCATATTTTATCCCTGACATTTGATTTGTAAAAATAACTAAAATGGCTGCAGTATCCATTTTTAATGTTAAATATGATACACAAAAATGCAACAAACAAGCAAGAACTTGAATATACTGAATTTTTTCCATATAATAAATATAAAATAACTGATAATACAAGCCAGACCTTCAAATTGAAGATTCAATTCTTAATAACACTTCACATTGAGACATTCAGTGGCTCAGAAACTTTGAGAGAATAAAAAGAGTACTTGTTGTTTCCCTAGGGGAATATACTTTTCCCCTGGAAAAAGAGCTGACCAAATACAGACCATACAAGGTAACGAAAATGAGGGGTACGGATTACAGGACTGGCTCTACCACTTACTAGCTAGCAGCAAGTTGCACAACTTGTTAGGACCTCAGTTTCTTCACAGGCAAAATGAAGGGTTCTGTCTCTAAGGACCCTTCTAACACTATCAGCCTGTGACTAAGCCTCATGTGCTCTTTTCAACAGGAACATGGGCTCTGGCTCCAACCTGCTGAATTCTCATAGAAACTCTGTCACTCACCTAGGTAATTTCTTGGGCAACTCACTTAACCTCCATTTGCTCCTAGCTCTTTGCTTGCAGTTGATAAGAACAATCACATTCTATAAATGTATTGTCTACACGGGAGGGAAAGGAACTGAGAAGCATCACAGAATTTCACAACAGCATCAAAACTACTATGGAAAATGATTATGCTTGACCTGAAGTAAAAAAACAGATATGTGTGGTTACAAACCCAACACACATACACACACACACACACAAAACCTATTTTAAGCACAGATACAGTCACTATTTCTTAAGTTACAAATAATGGTACAAATACATAACATAAGAATATCCTCCATATGTTTATTTCCTTACATATTTTATTCTTGTTTGTAATAATTTGCTTGAAATTTTGAATAGGTAAGAAGAGACAGTCTACCACAATTGAGAAAGACAGACCTGTTTTCCATTGACCAAGTCTATGGTTTTGAATACAACCACATTCCCTAGCAGGGACTGGTGTAGCAATCCACCCTGTCAAGATCCTGAGAAGATCAAAAAGGAAACAAGTCGAGGAGCCTGCACTGCAAAAGCTCTTGCTAAATGGTAGCAATTACTGTATTATCCTGGCCTGCAAAATCCCTATTCTTAACTCCTAGTAAAAGCTATCTGCGAGTAAGGTTGTCATGTTTCAGCTAATAATGGAACATATGTTTTCTCACTAAACTTCTGAAAAGTCGTGTTCATTATGCTCATCTACTCAGGAGCAGGTATTCCACTCAACAAGGGAAAGTCAAAGAATAAGTGAGCATTAATCCCTCTTAGTTGACCATAAGTAGAAGTTTTAGCTAACACTTATTGATTGCCTACCACGTGCCAGGCACTAGTCAAAGTGATTTATAAGTTATTTAATTCTTACAAGTACCACTTCTCACCACTCCATTCCTTAAAAACTGGCCTTTTAATTGGTCTTCCTTCTGCCCCTGCCCCAGCTAGACCTATTCTCAAAACAGCAGCCAAATATTCTGGTTAAAACAGATCACATTACTGCTTGCCCCAAGTCCTCCATATTAGTCAGCTAATGTCATGATAATAATGCTTGACACAATTTACCAAGGTAGAGGAAGTTTGTTTTGGTTCGTAGTTCAGGAGTTTCAAGTCCAAGACTGGGTGACTCCATTGTCTTGGATCTGGCAAAGGTGGCACATAGGGAGCATGGGTTAGAGCAAGTATTCACATTTCAAGCAAGGAAGCAGAGAGAGAGAGAATGAGAGTGCCTGCAGGGTCCCACAATCCTTCTTAAGGAGACATCCCAATGCTATAAGGACCACCTAAAAAGTCCCTTATTGTAAAATCCACAGCACCTCTCAGTACCACCACCTGAGGGACCAAGCTTCTAACAATGGACCCTTGGGAGACACAACTCTAATTCAAATCATAGCACTCTCCAATGGCTTCACCTCACTCCAAGTCACAAGGGTGACCAATGCAGACCTACAGTGACAACAAAAGTTTTGGGTCCCATTACTCCTCTAACCTCTTCACCTGGTCAGTTCCTCTGCTCCAGCCCTAGGGACACCTTGCCTTTCTCAAACAAGCACACCCCTTCTGGGAGTCTGCACTTCCTTTCCCTTCAATTCAGTGTAGCTCTTGTTACAAATGTCCTTGTGGAGTGACCCCTTGTCTCCTTCAGGTCTCTGCTCAGTTGTCATTTCAAAGAGGTCATCCATGATGTTAGAATTGCAACCTCCTTTCTGGCCCACTCCTTCTCTGGGCCTGAGATTCCTATTTTACATACACTGTTTACTATCTCCCCACTCAGAATGTAAACTTTCCTTTTTTTATTTACTGCTATATATCCAATGCCTAGAAAGTTCTGGAACATAGCAAGCATCCATAGCTTAACTCTTGAATGAATGAACAAGTTCTATAAGACAGATAACTTGTATCACCATTTTACATGTGAGAAAAGTAGAGGTTGTAACCATTAATCTTAATATGTGAATTTCATTGGATTTAGAAACAGCTAGCAGATTAGTCAAGCATACTACTGGGTGTGTCTGTTTGGGACTATATATGATCACTGACACCATGACCTAAGCACCTTTTCTCTCCATGGTTTTCTGCCATGACATTTCTGCCTCAGAGTCTCCTGAACATGTACTGGATCTCCTTAAACAGTGAGTTAAGTCAAACCTTTCCTCTATTAAAGCTGTAGGTGTCAGGAGAATGCCACAAAGATGGAAAAGCTAACACCAAAAGGTGTTTGAATGTTCAGGAAATGTGGAGGCAGAAATAAAATCCATTCTCTAGAATATACACTTGAACACTGTGGTATACTGCTCCTCATGACAAAATTCAAGTTTTCTTAGCATAATACACATCACTCAGCACGCTCAACCCCAACAAATTTCTCTAGACACAACTCCAAGCCCTGTGACAACACAGACTTGCTTCCAATTCCAAGTACAGGCCACAACATCTACTCCTTCAGTGTGAGCTTCTTCCACTGTTTATCCTGCTATATCCCTAGCTTTCCTGGGCTCATACTTCAGGATTTGTCTGGGAATTTAGGAGAAGAAAAGGACATCCATCTTCCTGCAGCTGAGATTCTTGAGTGGGGTGCCTTCCTCTGGACTCCAGGACTGCACACACTGCCAGGCTTGCATCTGCCACATCTTATTAAAATAATATATTAAACTTTGTCTTCCTTACTAGATAATTAAACAATAAATAATTACAGATGTCCCCACTGCCTAAAATAATACTTAGCACTGGATCGATGCTCAGTTAAGTTTGAACTGAATGATGACCACCAAAACCCACTAGAAATTTTACATGATTAGGATTCTGAGAGAGAAATTATTGCTACCAACAATGTCATAGCCATCGCCCTTGTTCCTCCAAGGGAAAACCCAACTATTCAATCATTTCACATGTTTATTGGAATTTTCTGTGTGGAAAAAAATGTGTTAGATTCCATTTACACTATGAGATAAAAGAAGTAAGATTTCCCTTGAGCTCACATTTACTTCAACCCTACTTCCAACCAGGTGCTAATAAACTCCTACTAAACTTAATGTCATAGAAAATTCATGACTGGCATAAAAGAGTACAACCAGAACAATGACACATGAGATATGTGGGGAAACAAGGAAAGATGACATGAAGAAAGCAGATTTGGCTAAAATTAGAATTAGTTGTATTATAACATTTTAATTGCATACAATAGTGAACAAATACTCACCTTAAAGTATTACGTAGAGTAAAATAATTTCATGTTTCTGAACTAAAATGTTATTTTATAGTTGCATTCCACATCTCTACAATAGACTCAGAAACAGGAAAAGGCAGAAAAAAGAAGAAAGGGGCCCACCACAGTCACCAACTTAGAAGCAGCAAAGAGATTATAAACAAAGGTCTCTCCAGCTTTCTAAAACTGACCAATCCCTAGGATATGCCTCCAACTGGCCTTCAGATAGGACTGCCTAAGTGAAAATCTGAAATAGTTACAAGAAAAAACCATAATCAAGTCCTCATGAAGTTCAAATGAGACAATAACATAAAGGTTAAGGCAAATAATTTATCTAGTTCCACTAAATACAAAAATTAATGTACATTATTAAGGAGTAAAATTCACCAAGAATACATCAAATATCAAGATGCTTGTACCAAATATCTATTAGAGCTAAAGACAGCATTATATAGTAACTCTGTATCTTATAATAAAATTAAGAATTAAAAATAAGCTTAAAAAACTATAAAGGGTGGGTAAGTTTGCCTTTACACTAAAATCACCTCATCACTTAGAGTTTTAAATAATGTTTTATTAGAATGCATATGTATACACTCATTTATGTAACAGCTGTAGCTGTTTTCATCCTATAGCAGAACTAAGTAGCTGCATCACAGAAAGTATGGTCCATAAAGCCAGGAATACTTACTCTCTGTCTTTTTTACAGAGAAAAATCTGCAAACTGCTGGACTAAACTAACAACCTTTTATGAGTAAATGATGTTAATACAGTATTTTTTTGCTGTAGCAAGCTTTTTAATTCTACAAGCTTTTCAAAGATCTTTTGATTTAATAAATAAAAATGTATTATCATGTCATAACAGTGTTCTTATCTGTCCATGAAAGTTTCAGAGCCTACTGTTTAAAAATTTATACTAACTTGGGATTAAATATAAATAGATAGGTGGTAAGTTTTTATATGAACATATATATGTTTATAGGTGATGTGAATTTGCTTTCTTGAGGTCTCAACATCATGCTGGAAACCCATAGATAAACTAAAAATAAGCTGAAATAAGACTAAGTGGCCATTTGCTGTGGACAGTCTTGTTTCTAGAATATCAAAGTTACTCATTGAATTCATTTCCAAATGGGTTCAACAACAAAGCAATGATGTAAGGAACATGCTGTAAAATAAAGGTTATTGATTGTTGTGCATATGAATACTCATGCCCCTAAACAACTCAGTGCACTATAATTGTAGTAATAATTTGAAACCTGGGGCATGCAAACATTTTTTAATCTCTTATGAGTATAAGGACTTTGATAAGGGAGTCCTGGCAGTCTGCAGTCTGTTCTTCTCAACTGGAAACCCACACTCTAACAAAATTTCCACACCATTGCTAGAGAAATTTTGGTTAAAACAAGCACATCTAATTCTATTACAATTTATGCTGTTTCAGTGGTGCCCCTCGGTTCACACTGCTAAACCCAAAACTCCTTTACCAGGCATCCACTGCTTTTCAAAATCCGGCTCCTGAGTCACCTGCAAAATTGCTATTTTGCAAAGGCTGCCATGGTTTCCTGGAACCCTCCCTCCCTTGGAGGCCAGCAAATCGTAAATAGCACTTCTCTGAGAAGCCAAGCTGATGCTTCCTCGCTCCTCATTCCACGCAGAGGTACTCACCCATACTTCAATGCCCATCTAACCCAGCAGTTGTGAGCTCCCTTCCAAGAAAGGACATGCCACTTCCATCCCTCTGCTTC
The DNA here is from genome assembly GCA_004363535.1 of Dasyprocta punctata. NCBI lineage: Eukaryota > Metazoa > Chordata > Mammalia > Rodentia > Dasyproctidae > Dasyprocta > Dasyprocta punctata. The sequence continues at coordinate 14,170 of RJWM01035668.1, forward strand.
AGCAGCCCAGCATGCTTCTTCATCCAAAGTAGAGGCCAATCGAAATTCTGTTGGGCGAGTGAATATAGCAAGGACCACCGACAGAGTAACTCAAGTTCAACCCAGAGTCGTCCCAATGCCAGCCCCACCATTTACTGGCTTTGTTACATTATACATGTTAGTAAGCACCTAGTTCCACTTTTGTTCATCTATGCATTAGAAACAAATACACTACTTTATATGACTGAGTGAAGGTTAAATTAATGCACACGGAAGTGCCTGATACGCAATAACTGCTTGAAAAATGACAACTTTTCCTAAGTGACAGAAGTCAGATACAGATGCTTAAGTATCGCGTGGTTTCTTTATTATAAGAGATTCAAATTATAAACAATTTAAAGAGCAAAATAGAAGAGACATGTTAAGAACCTGGGGCATGGCCTTCGTAGAGAGGGGAAGGGAATCTGGGGAAGCAGGGAAAGTGGTGGACAGGAAACCACGAGAAATAAAAATCATGACGATGGGATATGTCAATCCCGCGAAAGTAATCACTATGTGCCCCAAACATATACCAAAGACATGTCTAAATGGTAGCTATTTTCATCATATGTTTAAATATTTATATTCACTTTGGATTCAGCTATTGCTTTATACACACACACACACACGCATGCACGCACAGCAAGATCTAGGAACTCATTAAAATCTTGATAATCCTGGTGCATTAAGGGAAACTCTGGAAATTCACAATGCACACAAAGGAAAAAATATTTAACAGCTAAAGATAACCGTAGTTAGAATTTGCATTATGTGTTGATACAAATCGTACAATGTTCAAAAGATAGTCGCTAATGTTTTGCTCAAGGAAATTTTCTGTAAAGGATTTTTTCATTCAATAGTTTGCACTGTTAAAGTTGCTTATCAAGATCAGTTAATACAAAACTCGTATGATTATAATAATTACACATGTTCCATAAATCCTCATGCAGAGAATAAACTCAAACACGCATCACATTCAACAGCTTAACTCACGTGGATATGCCAGCCTTATTAGAGTCAAAAGTGTGCAAAATGTGAAACATACGGTATGCAAAGTCAAAGCCTGGCTACAGTTGGTCTTCAACAAGATGTTTCCAAGAATTTTGCAAAAACACTGCTCTTAATCTCAAGTGCCAGAAAAATAACTGGGCATAGAGAATACAGAAAACAAGAAAAACAACTGTGGAGGTGATCTCCTGTGTTCATTAAAAATTTTGAAAAACTATTACATGAGATATTCCACCATCCTGGCACTTATATCAATTAAAGCAATTCTTGAAATGACTGCAGTCAGTCAAAACAAAACAGATTAGAATACATTTTACGCAGGTACGTGTGATTTGCGTGTAGACTAAATAAATACCAGTCAAAAAAGAAACTAGTTACTAAAGGTAGGTCAGCTATTTTCAGTCACATGTTTGTATTCATTCTGTGGCATTTTCATTAAACTAACATATACAGGAGATGATGAGAATCGTAAAGTACACTATCATCATAACCATAGCATAAATGTCCACTTATGCAATTGTGAAAGACAGTATTCCTTAGCTTGACTTTAAAAGTTTAAATATCATAACTTCAATGGTAAAAATACTGCTATAGGATTGGGATTGCATCAGGTAAGAAAGATGAACAGAATTTTTTAAATGAAAAACGATCAGCAAAGGAAATGTAGGGTTCTAATAAATATGTTAATTTTCTTCATGTTATGGAACTAGATTCATGACTACTAGACCTTTTTCTTTGTGTAAAAACTGTGTGTCAACCAGGCACGATGGCACATACTTGTAATCCCAGCACTCAGGAAGCCAAGGCAAGGAAATCCTCATGAGTTTTGAAACCACCTGGGGCTACAATGTTAAGTTCAAGACCACTTTGATATACAAAGTGTGACCTTGTTTCCAAAACAAAATTGTATGAAAATTGCACTCAGTGCTACACATTTGTGGTCTGTTTTTCTAACTCACTATCTAAGAATGTCCCAGTGGAGTTCCCAGATTAACTCTGGTTGTCTCTAAAATTTCAACATTTTAATTAACCATAATGCCAGACTCTGTCTTCTGACCCCAAATAACTCAAGATAATCTAACAAGAGTTCTGTGTCAGACCTGCACTGAGAGCAAAAAGCACTCCTGAGCAAACATCTATAACTCTATCATTCCTTGTCAACTCTTTAAGGCAAAACCTCTTCTTTATTTTTATGTGTCCACTGCTGGGCATCGTTCTGGCAGTTCCTCATGGACACACAGCGCATAAAGGTGTTCACACATTTATGAAGTCAAAGCACATGAAATTTATTTTTTTGTAGGCGAAAAATATTCAAATAGCAGCACTTCCATGAAATTCAATCTAACTATTTCTAGCATATAATTTTAAAAACAGCATATGTCAAGGCAGGAGCTACAGAGGCACTCTGTACATATCCAAACACTTCTTACCAGGATCCCTGAGGTAGAGATCATTATTCTGATTTGAAGATGTCCAAAGAAATTACACAGTAAGTTAAGTAGGTCACCCAAGGTCAAACAGTCAGTATACTGAAGAACAGATTATTGGCTACTATATTAACATTTCTGACATTGATTTTTGCTAGAGCAAATTCTGAGTTGAAGATATCAATACAGATTTATGACTTTAAATATATATATATATATGCACATTTTTTTCCACTACAGAGCAATTGCACTTTTCACTATAAAGGAATTTGGTAGCAGTGAGCACATCTAGAATTCCAATCTTGGCTTACAAATGTGATTTCTCATCAAAAGAAGGACTCCTTAAAAAATTGGCTGGTTCCAGATCTGGAGCAAGGAAAGTATAAACCCACCCTGGAACAACTTGTTGTGCCAAAAATGCAAAGATAGGCTCAAAGATTTAAGTGAGGCATGTCAAAAGCACTCAGAAACTGGCTAGAAAGCTCACACTTAACTGAATTCAGAACAATTTGAGTATCGAAATAATTCCGATGGTAAAGAATTAGAACACACTGAATTTAAAATACTCCATGAAGCTATAATGTAATAAAAAAAGACAAAGGGGAGAAAACGCTTTTTGTATAACAGTGCAAACTAATAAACATAGAAGCAATGGTAGAATTTGGAAATCACCATAATGTATCCTGGAGCATAATAATCAGTGGAGGTAATAATCAAGAGTGGGTGGAAACAATAATCACAAGTGTGTGGGAACACCACTGAGTGAATGGTTGTAGAAAAGAGACTCTCCATACAGTGGAATTATCTAAGCTAGGAAACGGTGAACACACTGGATTGGTTCTGGCTCGAGCTGTCCTGCTTACAGCCTTGTGCCAGTGAGATCTGTGGTGAACAGAATGTCCAAAGAAACCCTTCCTGGCACAGCAATTCTTAAACCTGCTACATAAATCCAGTATCTTTTAAGCAGCAGATGAGATGGCAGGGAAGTAAGGAAATGCCACGAAGGACTAAAATTAAAAGACCTGAAAATTCTGCAGGGTTGGTGAGCAAAGGCTGAGTTTACCCTCATGTCAATCCCAGCAGACCTGAACCTGGATTTTGGTGAAGCAAAGCAAGGAGTCCAAGCAGGTTGCAATATTGATATCTGGGACATTCACCTCAAGTTGGGATCCTAGAAGGGCTGAATCTTCAGTGATGACGTAGGAAAAGCTTCATCTTGCGGTGGGAAATGATGGAGTTATGAGCCTGGTGTTGGCTGAGACAGAAAAGGAAAAGAACTTTCCCTGAGAATTTCTAACCACAAGCCTACAATCGTCCAATTTTTCTACATGCATAGCCAAATACAAATCCTAAATCAAAATTTAATTTAAATTGACCTAGATGATAGGGTTTCCAGGCATATGGCAAGAGTACGTAAATTTACATTCTCTCTGGAGAAATATATTTTAGATGCAAGTTTCAGAAGATTCCCATAAATAAAATTCAAAACAACATGAGCTTAAAAACAAAAATACAAAAGCTAACCAAATTGACAATGTTCATGGCTATGTTAATAAAAAACAAAATAGATATTAAAGCAAATGAACACTTGATAAAGCATATAATGAGAAAGTTAACTCACCAGAAACCAGAAAGAATGAATAATTCTGGAAATACATGTATTCAGTGACTTAATATGTTTATCTCTGATACATACACATGTATTAGCAAGATCTGTGATGGACAAGGATGAATTTAAAATAATCTATGAGATCATGATATTAGAAAAAAAGGCAAAGAGATATTAAAAGAGAAACATCTAGAACTATATGTATTTAGATGTAATTATATGTATTTATATGTATATATTTATATATAATATCTATATATCTATATCTACATATATATGAAAAGTATAACTGTAAGATAAATCAGTGGGACAGTTAAAAACACCTATCTTGAGCCGGGCGTGGTGGCGCACGCCTTTAATCCCAGCACTCGGGAGGCTGAGGTAGGCGGAGCGTTGTGAGTTCGAGGCCGGCTTGGGCTACAACGCGAGCGCAAGGCCGGCCTGAGCTACATAGTGCGACCCTGCCTCAAAAAACCAGGGCCGGGAGTTTGGCTCAGTGGCTTAAGCGCCTGCCCTGGCAGGCGCAAG
>RJWM01035669.1:0-19612 GCA_004363535.1 Dasyprocta punctata
TCGAACTCACAACCTCACGCCTGCCAGGCAGGCATTTATGCCACTGAGCTAAATCCCTGGCCCTATTTTGTGAGACAGGGTCTCACTATGCAATTCAGGTTGGCCTTGAACTCACTTTGTAGCCCAGGCTGGTCTTGAACTCACAACGATCCTCCTGTCTCGGCCTCCTGAGTGCTAGGATTAAAGGCATGTGCCACCAGGCCCGGCTCATTTTTTTTTTAATAACAAAAGAGAATGTATAGGACATTAGAAAAACATTGGCAAGAAACACAAATGTTATAAATGCTATATTATTTTCAAAAGAACACTTCACAGTAAAAATGAAATCTGAAAATGACCCTGTGAAAACTACTTTTCACTCAAAATTCTTTTTCTTTAACTATCTTAACTAATTTTTTTATACATACCTAGATTTTTTTTAGTTTGTCACACAAGTGCAACAATACGATGGTTACATATGTGCGACTTATTTATTTTACTGATCAGTATATTTTCAAGGCGAATCTATTTAAATATGAAAGTGTCTAGTTTATCATTCTATATAGCTGAGTAGTATTCTACTATATAGGAATACCACATCTTTTATGTCCATTCCTCAATTGAGGGGCATTTAGGTTGTTTCCAAGATCTGGCTGTTATGAACTGTGCAGCTATAAACATAGGTGCACATAAATCGCTGTGGTACGATACTGACAAACAGATTGCAGCAAATTGTCAAAAAGATTGTACACCATGATCAAATGGGATTCATCCCAGAGTTGCAGGGATGGTTCAACAAAAGTAAATCCATAAATGTAATACACCATATTAACAGAGCCAAGGATAGAAATCATATGATTATCTCAATAGATGCAGAAAAAGCTTTGGACAAAGTCCAGCACCTATTCATGATAAAAATTCTACAGAAAATTGGAATAGATGGTCTCCATCTCATTCTGATAAAAGCCATCTATGACAAACCAACAGCCAACATCATACTAAATGGACAAAAACTGAAAGCTTTCACTCTAAAATCAGGAACAAGACAAGGATGTTCACTGTTTCCACTCTTATTTAACATAGTCTTGGAAACTTTAGCCAGAGCAATTAGACAAGAGAAAGAAATAAAAGGAATAAAGATAGGCAAGGAAGAAGTTAAACTAGCATTATTTGTAGATGACTTGATACTCTACCTAGAAGATCCTAAAAATTCCACTAAAAGACTTCTAGATTTAATAAGCAGATTTAGTAATATAGCTGGTTACAAAGTCAATACTCAAAAATCAATAGCCTTCTTGTACACGAATAACAATCTCACTGAGAGAGAAATCAGGGAAACAATATCTTTTACAATAGCATCCAAAAAAAATGAGATACTTAGGAATCAATCTAATGAAAGATGTAAAACACCTCTATACTGAAAACTATAGTACTCTTTAAAAAGGAGATTGAAGAAGATATTAGAAAATGAAGAGTTATCCTGTGCTCTTGGGTAGGAAGAATCACTATAGTCAAAATGGCCATACTTCCAAAACTGTTATACAGATTCAATGCAACCTCAATCAAAATTCCAATAGCGTATCTCTCAGAATTAGAGAAAACAATCCTAAAATTCATCTGGAACCAGAAGAGACCTAGAATAGCAAAAGGGATCCTGGGTAACAAAGATAAGACGGGGGCATCATAATTCCTGACCTGAAATTATACTATAAAGCTACTGTGATAAAAACAGTGTGGTACTGGCAACAACAACAGCAACAAAAAAAGACCTGAAGATCAATGGAATAGATTAGAAGATGCAAAAACAACTGCAGACACACTAAGCTATCTTACCTTTGACAAAGGTGCCAAACACATTCATTGGAAGAAAGATAAACTCTTTAATAAGTGGTGTTGGAAAAACTGGCTCTACATATACTAAAGATTAAAACTGGACCCGTATCTTTCACTATGTACTAAGTTAAAATCTGAATGGATTAAAGATCTCAACATTAAAACAGAAACATGAAACCTGCTGGAAAATAGAGTATGTAAAACTCTTAAAGACATTGGTGTAGGCAAAGACTTTATGAATAAAAGCCAGATTGCACAGGAACTATTGCAAAGAATCAACAAATGAGATCTCATCCTATTGAAAAGCTTTTGCACAGCAAGAGAAACCACCAACAGAGTGAAGAGACTACCAACAATGTGGGAGAAAATGTTTTGCCAGTTGTCCCTCAGATAAAGGATTACTACTGAGAACGCAGAAAGAACTTAAAAAAAATCAGTCCTCAAAGATTTAAAGACCTAATCCAAAAATGGGCATCTGAGATGAACACACACTTCTCAGATGAAGGAGTACCAACAGCAAGTAAATACGTGAAAAAATGTTCAACAGCACTGGACATTCAAGAGCTGCAAATGGAAACAACCCTGAGATTCCACCACACCCCAGAAAGAATGGCTAGTATTAAGAAGTCAACCAGTAACAAATGCTGGAGGGGCTGTGGAGAAAAAGAAACCCTTCTCCTCTGTTGGTGGGAATGCAGGCTGGTGCAACCACTGTGGAAGTCAGTGTGGAGATTCCTCAGAAAGCTACGATTGGAGGTCCCATTTGACCCAGCTGTTCCCCTTCTAGGTATCTTCCCAAAAGGACTTTTTTTTTCATGCTGAGGAATGTATACAAAGCGAGCGCTCCACCAGACAGCCACATCCTCAGCCCTTTATATGTAAATATATATTTTATTTTGAGACAGGGTCTTGCTAAGGTGCTGCATAGCCTGACCTTGAATTCGTGATTCTCTTGCCTCAGTTTCCAGAGTAGCTGGGACTGCAGGCATGTGTGACCTCGCCCAGCAGCGAAGACTTTTAAATGCACTCAAAGACTCTTCTGCACTCCTCCATGTTCGGAGGTCTGCAAAACAACCTCAACTACAAAATAATAATAACGATGGTCAGAGATTTAGCTCGGTGGCATAAATGCCTGCCTGGCAAGTTCAAGGTCATGAGTTAGATCCCCAGTACCAACAACAATAATAATAATGACCATAGTTTACTAAGGACTTAGTATGAGGTCCCAGGCTTGCACTGTTTCAGTCTTCAGAACAAAAGCATCTGAGATACACTCTACAGATGAGGAAACCGAAGTTGGGAAAGGGAATATCACTCACCCTTTGCTACATTGCAGGGCGGCCACATGGACATCAGGTGGAGGTCTGACAGCCACAGGGCCATCAGATGGGCTTTGGAGTTCCCTCCTCACTATTTCTCCATGCTCGGGCTCCTACCTGAGCTGCACGTCTCCTTCCTCCTGGTTCGAAGTCTCTGCAAATCCTGCAAGCAGCTCCTCCTCTCCCAGCCCCGACTCTCATCCAGCTCTTTCTCCAGAAGGCAGCAGCCCGGATAGCTGGGGAATCTTCCTCATGTGTGTGCCTCAGCTGTCGCCCCTGTTCCACCCCCTGCACAGTGGTCCCTTGCCTGGGCAGGACCCAGTCTCCAGGGTACCTTCTGGAGCTGTGTCCCTGCTCAAGGCTGGTGATGATAGTGGCACGGAGAGGAGACCGGCCATGCACACACTGGTGGCCTGGGCCTCTCAGCCACCTGCCACCTTTGCCCCCACCCCGTCCCTTCACCCACTCTCTTTCCTGCCTGAGGTGCTGTGGGTCCTACCCACCATGGACCCTGCACCCCACAGCTAGTGTTAGGAACCCCCTTCTTCTCCTCCTACCCTCCCACCCTGCTGTCCCCGGTGCAATGCATCTCTGCCCCCTCTCATCTGTCAGAGACTTGGGGGCCCCACCCTCATCCACTGTCCCCTCCTGGAGCCTGTGCTTTTCTGGCTGCCTGACCATCTTGCACCGCAGCAGATCAGCCCTGGGAGCCCTGAGCTACATCCCTCCCGTGCCTCCTGGCTCCCAGCACAGGGCCTGGTTGCCCTCTGTGCTCAGGGAGTCCGAGCAGGAGTTTGGGCTCTGGGCTCACACTTGCGGTTCGAACCCCAGCTCTTCCTAGGGTGGCCCTGATGCTCAGTGGCACAGACCTGGGACAGGGTGGGCACACATAAGGCCAGCCACTGTAGGATGGCAGGGAGGATGAGGCTGGGCCTGCAGGTGCCTCCGGCCAGGGCTGTGCCAAGGGCGTAGCTGCTGGACTCCAGGCTGGGCAATGAAATATGAGAGGGGGGATTGATCAGGAGAAAACTGGGCCCAAGGTTTGTCCACAGCCACTCAAGGGCTTCTGCTTGGTCCCTGCCACCTGCTCTCACCGCTTTTCCGGAAGTGCCCCAAGGGCCCTAGAACCGCACGGAATCCTGATGCCCAGAGGCCCTGCCAAGTCTGGCTGTGGCTGCAACTCTCCCCACCCCATCCCCATCCTCTGAACTCCAGCCCAGCAGAATTAGGAATTTCCTACCATTAGTCATGACTCCTTCGGCGGCAAGTGCCAATGGCCTCACGCAAAGTGGCTCAAACAGAAAACGAAAGGTATCTGGCTTATTTAACCAAAAAGACCAGCGCAGCTGGATCTATGGGCTGAAATGCTATCAAGGCGATTTTACGTTTCTGTCCCTCGTTCTTGCTCTTCTCTGAGATGGCTCTTTGCCCACACAGTTTGGCTCCACGTGGTGCTCACCAGCAGCCACGCTGGCCTATTTTCTGAAAGCTAAACAATCCCAGGAGAAAAACAGACTCTTTCACAATCATTTCAGAAATGGAAAAAAAAAAAAAAAAAACCAAGATTGACCCATATTGGGCTGACTTCAATCAGGTGCCCTGCGCTAAACCAATGTCCACCGCCAGGGCGGTGAAGCGGGCAGGCTGCCTTGGGCACATTGTACACGCCGGCCACGCACACCAAGAGCAGGGATGGGAGGGTCTGCGAGTAACATCTGGATGCTGGTTCTGCAAATAATGGCTGTCCACGACCTTCTGACCTTGGTTGCTAGAAAACACACACACGTACGCACACATGCACGCACACATGCATGCACACACCCTTTTCTCTTGCGCGCATATATATATATATATACATATATGGTTTTTTTTTTTTTTGGTCTTTTTTGAGACAGGGTCTCACTATGCAGTTCAGGTTGGCTTTGAACTCACTTTGTAGGCCAGGCTGGCCTCGAACTTGCAGTGATCCTCCTGCTTCAGCCTCCTGAGTGCTAGGATTACAGATGTGCACCACCGCACCTGGCTTCCTTGCACATCATTTTTATGGGCATTTTTTGTACTGGAGTTTGAACCCAGAGCTTTCACACTGAGCTACGTTCCCAGCCTATGTTTTACTTTTTATTTTTGAGACAGGGTCTCAGTAAGTTATTAAGTTGCCTAGGCTGGACTCAAACTTGCAATACTCCTGCCTCAGCCACCCAAAGTGCTGGGATGACAGGCATGTGCCACCACATTGGGGGAGGGGGCCGGTGTGGGGGGTGCGTGTGTTGCAAAACCCCCATGTGTTCCAGACCCCAGCAGGGGAGGGTGTCTCTACCTGGGGCCGGCCAGCATGAGATATCAAAACCCAAAGTGGGGTTAAGAAGCACCTCACGCGCAGGGTGGCCAGGTTTGGGTTGTCCAAGCCTGAGATAAGTAAGATGCAGGATAAAGAACTTAACATCAGTTCCATGACTGATTTCAAGGATAATGCATGTGCACACACACACGCACACACAAAAGTGGGGCAGGGCAGTACATGCCTGTAAACCCAGCACTCGGGAGGCTGAGGCAGGAGGATTGCTGTGAGTTCAAGGCCAGCCTGGGCTATATACTAAGTTCAAGGCCAGTCTGAACTACACATAAAGTCTAAAAAAAAAAAATAAATAAATAAATAATAAAAACTAAAAAAAAATAAAAGAATACTGCAAAGAAATTTACTTTTTCTGGATCATTTGACAGTAAATTGTCACCATGTCTTATCACCCTGCATTACTGGAATGTGTTATCCCTACAATGACATTCTCCTAAATAACCACAAAGCAACCTCATAGAAAATACATACAGAGCTGTAATTTATGCATGCTTTGACATTTGTCACAATAATGTTCTTTGTAGCAAAAAGGCCTAATCTAGTGCACTGCACTGGCCTCAGGCTCTCATTGATGTGCCTGACCTTGGAAATTTTGAAGACAAGCGGCCATGATTTTGCAATGCCCCTCACTTGCTTTTGTCTACTATCCTGTCGTTAGCTTCAAGTTATGACTTTGGAGGAGGAACGTCATGGAACTGATGTTAAGTTCTTTATCCTGCATCTTACTGATCTCGGGCTTGGACAACCCAAACCTGGCCACCCTGCGCGTGAGGTGCTTCTTAACCCCACTTTGGGTTTTGATATCTCATACTGGCCGGCCCCAGGTAGAGACGCCCTCCCCTGCTGGGGTCTGGAACACATGGGGGTTTTGCAACACACGCACCCCCCACACCGGCCCCCTCCCCCAGTGTGGGTGTCCTCATTCCTCTACTCCGGCCCTGCCACTTCGCTCTGGACACTGTAGCTCCCACCACCACCACTGTGAGTGCCTACTTGGCTCTGGCCAACCTAATGGCTTCAGGGATGAATTGTTCAGGAAAGGGGGAAATCGAAAGACAAGGAAAGGAAGCAAAGAGAGAAGGGGAAAAGAGAGGAAGAAGAATTTAAAGATATCAGATGCTGTGTAGCAGGCTGACTATTAAGTTCACGAATCTTCTCTGCTTTTATGAAGTGAACACACTCATGTGACAATCAAGCAGCTGACATAGAGCATTATCAGCACCATCATCCCCCTCCCATTATTGCCCTCCTCTACCTCCATGGGATAATTTGCCACATTTTAAACTTGGAATGCATGGAACATATAGCACGTGCTTTTGCTTGCGACTATTTTCATTTCCTCAATATTACATTTGTGAGCTTTGTCCATGTGACACCATGGAACAGTGGTTTGTCCTTTGACACTGTTGTATCATATTTCACTGGATGAATACACTGCAATTTATTGACCCAGTATTTAGCTGATGGTCTGTTTGGATTATTCTTCCACGTTTTTTATTGTTAGGAAATATGTAGCTAGAGATAAGGTTGCAGGTGTTCTTTTTGGCATTTCTACATTTCAACTCTGTGGGAAATAGACTTAAAAATGGAACTGCTGGGTTCTAGTGAAAGCTCTAATAGCTACTGCTAGAAGTTGTGTTTTCCTTTGTTTTATTTATCTTTTTTATTTTTTATTTTGTTTTGTTTTGTTTTTGATAGGATCTCATTCACTATATAGCCCAGGCTGGCCTTGAACTCACAATGATCCTCCTGCCTCAGCTTCCTGAGTGCTGTTCTTACATGCCTGTGCCACCACATCCAACATTGCTAGAATTTTTAAAACATGGTTGTACAAACTTACATTCCTCCTTCCAGCATGAGAGTTCCAATGGCAAAACTACCAGAGCTTTTGCATTAATTGGACATCCCTAGATCAAAAAAATAAAGTTAATTGCTAACTACAAGCATGCCAAGGCAAACTTACAGCCCACACCCAGCGACTGGGCACAGTCAGTCATTTTCCAACACAACGGTGAAATGCAGCAGGCCCTGGATCATGCTTTACCCAGTAATTACGGGGTAGAGAAGAAAATTAGATCCCAGATGCTAATATTTGTATTTCCGGCTATAAACTAAGTTTTAAGGTATTTCTTGAGTTAAACTGAAGAAAAACTCCACCCCCTCATACCATTAAGTCCAGCTGGTTGCCTGGTCAGTGATTCTCAGGACAGGATGTTGACCGAATTGAAGATTTGAGAAGTAGCATCAGATCCGAAAGCCTTTGAAAGCTCCTGACCTCAGGAAGCTGCCTCTGAGTTCCAGGCTGTCTTTGCTGGCCCAGGTCTGTTGGCATGGGGAGTGTTCTCTCCTGAACAGGTGGAAGTGACTATGGGTTTGCTGTCAGAAAGAGGAAGTTGAGACATAGAGAGTAGTAGATTGTCCCCCCAACGCCAGGACAAATGCCACCATTGGCTGCAGCACAGGACATGGCGGTAGTGTTCAGTTTGCTCCCTCTGGGGCGGGCTGGGAATTAGAACTCTCCACTTGCTGGGCGTCTGGGGAGCACTGCCGCGCAGTGTCTCTGGCTCTGTCTGTTCTCGTCCTTCAGTTGCCTTTCCTGCTGGGCTCTCTCTCCAGTCTAAGGGTCTCCCACTGTTCCATCACATACTCAATTTTTGCCCAGTCAGCAGAAATGCCCCTGACGGCTCCTGTTCCTGCATTTCAATCCATGCCTTCAGCTTCTCTTCCAATTTAGGGAGTGTTTTCTGGAGTTCTGCTCATGGTTTTCCTTCTTTTAGATTTCCTCCCTGGTTTATAAATTGATTTGGGTCTGAAGCTTTTCTCTCAAATTCTAAGAAAAGCCTCCAGTTCTCGTCCAATTTCTGGATACCTTCAAAGAGCACTTTGTGAACTTCTTAGTAGTTTTTTTTAACTACACAATCTCAGCATCATGCAGCTGCAGCAGGCTTTCTGCGTGGTCCTCAGCACAGCAGGCAGCAAAAGCTGGTCTCTGCTCTTGGGTACAAAAACATCGGTCCCAGGACTCAGCCAGCTCTCCTGGAACTACCTCAGGTACTTTTTTTTGGTACCGGGGGTCAAACCTCACTTACTTTCTTCATGTTTGCATTTTCAATTTTTCCAGTTGATGTTTTGCCTTTTCAATTCTTTCAGTCGATTTCCTAATTGTAGCGCTCTCCTGACTTTGGCATTCGACCCAGTTATACTCACAGCCACAGCTTCTGTCTCTTCCTCAAGTATTCGCAGCCTGCCCCAGAGCTCTCGGATCTGAGCATGCAGCCCCTCACACGCCGCTTCATTTTGTGATTTTTCTCATTTGCAGCTGCCGTAGCAACTTCTGTAGTATTGCAATATTCCTCAAAGGCAAACAAAAGGCATCTTCGTCTTCACACACCTCACCTCATTCAAAGCTTGTGTCTGGCGTGTGATCTACTTCTTCCATACATACTACGATCTGTCTCTTCAAGTTGACAAATTCCTCATGCCTAGATGCTCTTTTTCCCCTCGGAGTTGCCAAGTACTGTCTGAACTGGTTTAACTCTTGTAAGCTGGGAACACAGGTACTAGTCAGTGTCCTACTGGGGCAGGCAAAGAACTTCACAGAGTTCTCCATCTTGCTCCTTTTTTTTTTGGCGGGGGGGTGTCTTTCTGAGACAGGGTCTTGCTGTGCAGTTCAGGCTGGCCCTGAGCTCACTTTGTAGCCCAGGCTGGTCTCGAACTGTCAATGATCCTCCTGCTTCAGCCTCCCGTGTGCTGGGTTTACAGGAATGCGCCACCATGCCCGGCTTCCATCTTGTTCTTAAAGTACTTTCAGTTCCTATTTTCTCTCCTTTTTGTTTTCGCATTAATTCAAACCGCGTGTGCACAACTCTTTTTCTGGTGACAGGATAGTTGTTTCTCCTCCTTCCTGATATGGCTGGGAGATGTGTAACTCTCTGCAGGCTGCACAGCTCTTTTTTTTTTTTTTTTTTTGTGCCGCCAGGGATTGAACTCACAACCTCATGCCTGACAGACAGGCGCTTAAGCCACTGAGCCAAACTCCTGGCCCTAGTTTTTTGAGGCAGGGTCACACTATGTAGCTCAGGCCGGCCTTCCGATAGTGGTGCAGCCCAAGCCGGCCACGAATTCACAACGCTCCTCCTACCTCAACCTCCCGAGTGCTGGGATTAAAGGCGTGCGCCATCACGCCCGGATTCTTTGCGCAGCTCTTTCTGGCAGAGGGCTGTGCTTTTGACAAGTTTCCCTCAGGTTCTATTCTTCAGCAGTCGTCACATCCGGGAGATCCTCAATGTGCTTCTTCACAACCTCGGTTCCCTTCAGCGCTGGTCCTCTGGAGTCCCGTTTGACTCCCATATTACCGGAAGGGGATGTAGAGCTTTCTAGAAACATACTATGGACTCCTCTGCCAGGGCTCCCTTCTCCTCAGGGCAGACTCCCTAGTCAGCCGGGAGTCGAGACACCCGAGCTCCTTCACACAGGTCGGAAACGCGATGCTCCCGTTCCACCAACCTTTGGGCCCAGCGGAATTAAAAATAAATTAAAAAAAAAAAAGCCCCCCCCACCCCGCCCCGCTGAAGTGAGTGGCTCTGTGATTGGTGTCGTGGCCGTTGTTCCTCACGAAGCCCCGCCTTAGCCTCACGAAGCCCCGCCTTAGCCTCACGAAGCCCCGCCTTAGCCCCGCCCCGTGCCTCCCGCAGTGGGTTCTGCTTCTCTGTTATTTTACAACTCAACCTCCCAGTCTCAGGGCGCTCACAAAATATAGATAAGACCCTGATCAAACGTAACAAGAATAGATCCAGCCTGATTTCCAGTAGAATCTTCATTCCTGATGCGTCATGAAGGCATCCTTTACTGTCACCTTCTGTCCGTTTTCTGGTCCTCTGAACTCACACCAGCATTGCTCACTGAGGTCCACTCACAGGATTTTGGGGCTTCTCCAGCCAACGTCTCCAGACCTTTCCAAACTCCTCCTGCAAACCAGTTCTGGAGGCTTCTGAACCACACCAACACTGCAGTCACAGAAACCACCCTCTTCCTGGAACCAGTTTTCTTCATTTGCCAGTTTTCCATTGCTGTGACAAACTACCTGAGGATAACAACACAGACAAAGATTAATTTTGGCTCTCGTGGTCTCAGAGGTCTCAGTTGATGATCACTTTGTGGCAGATAGGAAAAGAGATAGCAGAGAGCAAGTACTGGTGGGCTTCCTCCTCCTCTCATCTGTCTTTTCCCATTTTGTTTTCGTTTTTGTTGCTGTTATTGTTCTGTCTGAGCCTCACCCTATTGGATGGAGCTGCTCACGTTCAGGTTGGACCTCTCCCATCAGTTCGCTGCCCCACATGCCAGTCATCTCTAGAAACACCCTCGCAGGGACCCCCATCCACACCCAGAGGGTGCTTTAGCAATCTCCTTGGCTGTGCTCAGTCCAATCAAATTTATGATCAGAATTAACCCATCATTTAAATGGTAGCCCATTCGTGAATTAAAAGCATCATACCACAATGATATATGCACACCTATGTTTACAGTGGCAAACTCTACAGTAACGAAATCTTGGAAATAACCCAGGTGCCCATCAACTGGTGAATGGATAAATAAGATGTGGTTTTTTTATGCAATGGAGTACTATTGTGCCATAAAGAAGGATACATTCAAGACATTTCTAGGAAAATGGATGTACCCTGAGTCCATACTTTTAAGCGAAATAAATAGGACAGGCACGTGTAAATGCCACATTGTTTCTCTGGTGTGAGAAAGTAAAAGTGTAAATAAGGGCCAAACGTATAATGGGTTGTAATGGTTGATACATTGTGTCACCTTGAAAAGTTTAGAAGTTTAACTAAGGAACTCAGCAAGGGGCCAGGGTCCTCAGTTTCTAAACATCCTCACCCTGTGCAAGAGGAGGGCACAGAGATTGGAGATGGTTGAGTGCTATATACACCCACCCTAAGGGCTGGTAGCCTGCTTATGATGTAAGGGAGGAAAAGAGGCTTGCTCTTCCCCCTCTTTTTGCTTTTGTGCTTAGTTGTCTTGTGTCACCTTGAACAGTTGTTTTGTCCCTGTGCCATACCACCCTGCATTAGAGCCAGCTGATTATGGACTGAAACTTCCACAAACTGTGATCCAAATAAACTTTTGCTTCTTTAATTTTGGGTGTTGGTTATTTTGTCCCAGCAATGAGAGAAAAGTAATCAAAACAGAATTTGGTACCAGAGAGATGGGGCCATGGCTGTGACTGTTCCTGGCCATGTGGTTGAAGAGCCTTTGGGAATGGCTTGTGAGAAGAGTTTGGGAAGGTTTGGAGATGTCACCTGACAGAGCAGAGCTGGAACACCTTAGACTGTTCTGTATGGGCTCTGAAGACCACAAAGCTGACAAAAATTCTGCTGGTAAAGTCCAAACTTGGAAGATTTCTGTTGGGAGTTTTTAACTTGCTGCCCTGGTTGATTTTGAATCTGCTTTGGTCCCAATTCTTTGTATTCCCGTTTGTAACTTTTGCAATGGAAATGTTTATACTGTGCCATTGAATGTTGGGAGTTTTTAACTTTTTATTTGTTCAGGAGTTTGCAGCTAAGAGTTTGCCTTAAATCTCAGAGGAGACTTGGGGCTTGGACTTTTCAGCAATGCTAAAACTGATAGGACTTTGGCAACTCTTGCAGATGGACTAAATGCTTTTCGCATAAAGGAATGTGCATGAGTCTTTGGGGAGCCAGGGACAAAATGTTACACTTCTAATGTAATGTAATGTTGATAGACTTATACTGGTTCTTAAGGATTGTTAAACCTGTATTATAATTTTCAAGTTGTAAGATGATAAGAATAAGCATGTCTTTATATCTGGAGACTGATTTAAAGAAATGTGTCTGGTTGCCAAGTTGGCAAGGGGTGGATTTTATTGGTTGATACATTGTGTTAATTTGAAAGGTTTAGAAGTTAATAGCTAAGAGACTTTGAATGGGCCCAGGGTCCTCACTTTGTAAACATCCTCATCCTGTGCAAGAGGAGGGCAGAGAGATTGTGAGTGCTACACTCCCCGCCCCTTTTGCTCTTGCTGTTTTTGCTGTCTTCTGCCATGGGGTGAAGTGTTGCTTCTGTACTATTCCACCCTGCTTCGAAGCCAGCTGATTACAAACTGAAACCTTCACAAACTGTGAGCTAAATAAATCTTTCCTTCTTTAATTTTGGGTATTGGGCATTTTGTCCCAGCAATGAGAGTAAAGTAATTAGGACATAGGTATTGTAAAATAGGAAGAAAATGTTCAAATGGGGAGGAGAACAAGGAAGAGGAGAGGGGAAAAGAAAATTTAAAAAACAAAAAGGAAAATATGGAAACAAAGCTTTTGTAAATGGAGCAGGGAAGAGGGGTTGAAGGGAGGGTAGGAGAATGGGGGAAAACAAGTTATATCATACAAATTCTCTATGATGAATGTGAACATTATGTATATCAAAAATGCAACAATAAACTCTGATTGAAAAAATGTTAGTCATTCTTGTGTAGTGTATAGTGATTTCTCACTGTGGCATTCATTTGCATTTCTCTGCTAACTGTGTTGCATAGATTCTCATATGGTTCATTGCCCATTTAGATACCTTCTTTCATGAAAAGCATATTAAATCACTTGCCTATATTTTAAAAGTGCATTGTCTATTTTTTCTCTTATTTTATTAGATTTTTTAGTATATCTGGTTATAAGTTGCTTGTCACATAAATACATTGAAAATATTTACCTCCATAGTTAGTCCGTTTTACTCCATGATTTTTTTGTACTATCAATTCAACCCAGTACTTTAATATGATAGGTATGTGTGCTACCATTGACATATTCCATATGATACACCTTACATATGATAGGCTTTACATATGATAATAAGGGAGCTACAGTGAGCCATTTTTATTTTATTTTGAAACAGGGTTTCTCTAAATTGCCCAGTCCGAACTCCAGCTTTCTATTCCTCTACCTAGGCCTCCTGAGTATTGAGATTATAGGCTTGAACCACTTCTGGCTTCAGTGACATGTTTTAATGAATAGAAAGCCTTAATTTTATCAAAATCTAATGTATTAATCTTTTCCTTGTGGTTAGTTGTGTTTATGTATGTATGTGTTTTGTTTAAGAATTGTCTAATTCCAAATCATGAATCTATTCTCTTTTGTTAGTCTCTGTTGTTTTCTTCAAAATCTTTTTATTTATTTGTTTATTTATTTTTGTTACTCAGATTGCTTTTAAGCTAGGTGTAGTGGTATAGCTACTTGGGATGCTGAGGCAGGAAGACCACTTAAACCAAAGAACTCAGGGCCAGCCTGGGGAACAGAGAGAGACCCTTTGTATTTTAATTAATTAATTAATTTTTGAGACAAGATCGCACTATGTTGTTCAGGCTGGCTTTGAACTTACAGCCCTCCTGCTTCCGTGTCCCACTTGCTGGGATTACAGCTGTATACCACCATGTCTGACTGAGAGAACCCTTTTTTTAAAAAATATAGTTTTAATTTTTACCAAAGGCATATGTACATGGTTTGAGAGGCCAAGACTCTACAAGGTATGTAAAGAAAATCTCCAGTCCATCATCCTTCATATTTATTTCTTCCTTCCTAGAGGCAGAGATTTTCAACTCAGTTCCCTGATTTTGTTTTTCCACATGTTCTCTATGCATATATATATATATATATATATATACATTTTTTTTTTTTTGGTCTTTTTGAGACAGGGTTTTGCTATGCAGTTCAAGCTGGCCTTGAGCTCATTTTGTAGCCCAGGCTGGCCTCGAACTTGCAGTGATCTTTCTGCCTCAGCCTCCCGAGTGCTGGGATTACAGGCGTGTGCCACCACGCCTGGCTCTCTCTGCTTCTAAATAACACTGTTTGTTGCTTTTGTTGTTTTTAGTTTTGAGCAATATCTCTTGATTTCCCAACATGGAAGATGAGGATTTGATTCTTTAATGCTTCTCCTCTGCTACTCTCAGTCACTTCCAGTTCACCAAATTCCCATGGTTATACGATCATTTTGGTTAGGCCAGTATCAGTGTTTACCTTATCATGGCTATGTAATTGTTGTTCTTCTCTGAGTTGTACAGTACGTTATGATCACTTCTGCTTTTTTGTTCTCCTGGAGTTGATCGTTATCTGGTTTTGTTGATGCTAAGGTTCGTTTCATTTTCTATGTAATTACCACTCTTTTAACCTTGATTGTTCAAATCTGTTATGGACACTGTGATGTATCAGCTTCTGGGTCAGTTTCTGTCTCCCTCTTTCTTTCTTTCTTTCTTTCTTTCTTTCTTTCTTTCTTTCTTTCTTTCCTTCTTTCTCCTTTTAAGACAGAATTTCACCATGTAGTTCAGGCTGGCCTTGAACTCACTTCGTAGCACCAACTGGCCTCTAACTTACAGCAGTCCTCCTGCCTCTGCCTCCCCAGTGCTGGGATTACAGGCAGGCACCACCACGGCTGACCCAATTTCCCCTTCTTGAAGAAATCTCTCTTGCAGACTTTTGACCCACCCCAGTCCTGGTTGCTCTCCGGCCCACATGAATAACTATCCTGCTGGAATCTCCCTCACCACCCTCCTGGGAGCCCCTTTATTTCCCAGATTTGTGTCCCTCATTTCCTGAAACCCATGTCTTCCTCTTCCCTATTCTACTCTCTTATTTTTTAGGAATTCACCATGCAGAAGGTAGGCAAAGGGGGTATAATTTCTGAAACTGGATGTCTGATGCCTTTGACCTACCTTCACATGTGATTAATGATTTTACCAAGTATAATTCTAGGTGACGAGCAATTTTCCTGCAGAATTCTTTTTTTGTCTGTTTGATTTTTTTTTAAATCAGATTTTATTTTATTTTACTTATTTATTTTGGTAAGAGGGATCGAACTCATGACCTTGTGCTTGCCAGGCAAGCGCTTATACCACTGAGCTAAATCCCCAGCCAGGCACATTTTAGATATACATAAACATCACATTGCTGCAGAATTCTGAAGGCATATTTCCGTTTTCTTTTACATTCGAATTAACGATGCACTGAGAACTAATTTTCCTATACATTGTGATGTAGTACTCAAAGTTAATTTTTTCCCACCATACGTATCAAACTTACCCACTATCATCTGGAGATGGAGCTCAGTAGTAGAGTACTTGTTTACCATGCTTGAGTGCCTGGGTTTCATCCCCAGCACTGCCAAAACATAAAATACATGCATCCACTCTCATTTACCGAAAAGATCTATCTTTTGTCCACATCATTTCACTGGGCCACACAGACAAGTCTGTTTCTAGATTCCTTTGTGTCCCACCTGTTTATCATCAACCTTAACAGTTTTGCTTATTGTAGCTTTGTAATAAGTCTTACTAATAGGTAGTTATTCTCAACTTTTTGCATTTCCTTGTAAACGTTACAGTCAACTTGTCAATTTCTGCTCAAAAAATATTTCAGAAATTTCTTATTTTTGAAAATCTATAGGGCTAGGCATATAACTTGGTGGCACATTGCCTGCCTGGCAAGTGTGGGGTCGTGAGTTTGATTTCCAGTACCAAAAATATATATACATATATTGCTGGGCCTGGCAAGCATGAGGTCCTGAGTTTGATTCCTGGTACCAAAAAAAAAAAAAAAAAAGATGTTGAAAACAATCTATTGCTGGGCATGGTGGTACACACCTATAATCCCAGCACTTAGGAGGCAGAGATAGGAGAATTTCCTCGAATTTGAGGCCAGCTTGGTTTACATAGTGAGTTCAAGGCCAGCCTGAACTACAGAGTGAGACCCTGTCTCAAAACAATGGCAACAAAAAATCTATTTATTAAGATAAAAGACATGCATCACACAATTTATTCATTTAAATAATGTATGACTCAATGCATTTTAATTCATCCACTGAGTTGTGTAACCATCACCACAATCCATTTTATAACATTTTCAACACCCTCCATGAAAACCCCATGTCCATTAATAGTTCAGTGTGTGTGTGTATGTGCGTGTATGGTATAGAGGATTAAACCCAGGGCCTTCACACTGAGCTACATCCCCAGCTCTTTTAATTTTTTATTTTGTGACAAAGTCTTGCTAAGTCACTGAATTACCCAGTATGAGCCTGAAGTTACATTTCTCCTGACTCAGTCTCCCAGACTGCTGGAATTACAGCTGTTTGTCACCATGCGTGGTTAATATGCTGTAGTTTTCTGTGAAGAACCACAAACATTTTATCAGATTTAGTCCTAGGTTTTTGTGGGGGGGTTTTATATTAGAAAATGCTGTTGTTGATGATAAAATATTTTGTAGTTGATATTGCCAACCTACAGAAACATGAGTGATTTTTTTTTTTTTTTTTTGGTACCAGAGATCGAACTCACAACTTCGCACTTGCCAGGTAGGCGCTTAAGCTGCTGAGTTAAATCCCCGGCCCAATGAGTGATTTTTCTATATTGATCCTGCTTCCAGCAACTTCATAAATTTAATAGTGCAAGTCGTATCCATAGCTTTATTTTTTATTTATTTTTTTTGCGGCACCAGAGATTGAACTCACAACCTCATACCTGCCAGGGCAGGTGCTTAAGCCCCTGAGCCAAACTCCCAGCCCTGGATTTTTAAGGCAGGGTCGCACTATGTAGCTCAGGTCGGCCTTGTGCTCGCGTTGTAGCCCAAGCCGGCCTCAAACTCACAACGCTCCTCCTACCTCAGCCTCCCGAGTGCTGGGATTAAAGGCGTGCGCCACCACGCCCCAACCTCCTTTGCATTTTTAGTGTGGTGAATTATGTAATTGGCTTTCAAATGTGAAGTGAAACTCACATTCCTGGAATGAATTCAAATGTGTTGTGGTGCATCATCATTTTGTATAACCCTGGATTTTATTTGCTATGATTTTGTTTACGATTTTGTGTCTATGGCTTCACAGAAATTGCTCTGTAGTTGTCCTTTCTCATAGTGTCCTACTTGGTTTTAATAGCAAGATTATGCTGCCCTAGGATAAAAAGTTAGGAAGTGTTCCTTTTTCTATTCTCTGTAAGGGTTTGTCTAAAACTTGTGTTATTTCTTTTTCTAATATTTGAAAGAATCTAACATTCCAGTCATCTGGACATTGAAGTTTACTTTGTAGGAAGATGTTTAGCTACTGATACAATTCTTCTAATAGATACTGGACTATATAATATCTTCTGAAAAACTTAATTACTGTGTTTTTTAAAAAAAATTAACCATCTCAGCTGGGCACACACCTGTAATCCCAACACTCAGGAGGCTGAGGCAGGAGGATGACCATGAATTTGAGGCCAGCCTGGACTACATAATGAGTTCAAGGCAAGCCTGAAATACATAGTAAGACCCTGTCTCAAAAAACAAACAAATAAATTTAGTTAATCAATTTAATTCAACTTTCCAAAATTCCACCTTTTTGTTTGCTTCTTCATTATTTGTATTGCTTCTGTGCTTTCTGTTTCATTGTTTTTTCACTCTTTCCTGTCTTGTTTTCTCTTTCCTATGAACCTTGGATTCAACTCACTGTTCTTTTTATACTTTCTTAGGGTGGTGACTTAGAGAATTTATTTTAAATCAGTCATCTTTTAAAGTCTAACGACTCTAAAGTTTGCTGAAGGATCCACTTCTAAGTTCTCTGCCCTGCACTGTAACAAGAGGCTTTAGTGCTTCACTTGCCACTGGCTGGAGGCCTCAGGTTCTCATCACAAGGCCCCTCATCTGGATGTCATTTCTGTTCTGGCTGGCTTTCCCCAGAGTGATGAGGAGACAGGGAAAGCAAGAGAGGAAGAGAGTGGAAGAGAAGGAGAAAGGAACCATTGTACCTTTTATGAAGTAGGCACAGGGTGGGTGACAACCTCCTCTATATTCTACTGGCTGCACGTACTAATAGCGGAGCATTGTTGAAGAGAAACACAGGAGAGGGTGAGTACCAGGAGGCAGGATCAATGGGCGCCATTTTGGAGGCTGCTTGCACATTCTTTTTGATGCTATTCATTTCTGTTTACTTCTATCTGGGATCACTTTCTTTGTGCTTAGGAAACTTCCTTTAGCTTTCTTTCTTGCTTGCTTTCTTTCTTTCTCTTTCTTTCCTTCTTAACAAGACCTCACTATGTAGTCTAGGCTGGCCTGGAACTAAATTGCCTATGCTGGTCTTGAACTCACAATCCTCCTCTCAGGGTCCTAAGTGCTGGGATTACCAGTGGGTGCAGTTTTTAATGCCAGTTTCCTGATGATGCACTCTCAGTGATTGTGATTGGTTTGTTTGTCTGGGAAGCTGGGGATTAACTCCATCCCCCACCCCCAGCCTTATACGTGCTCAGCCAGTGCTCTACCCCTGAGCTACCTTCCCAGCCTTTGATGGCCTTAAAGTATCCCTCAGGAGCTGGGCGTGTAGCTCAGCAGGAGAGCACTCGCCTAGCATGCTCAAGGGCCTAGGTCCAGCACCGGCTGGAAAAAAAAAAAAAAGGAAAAGAACTCATCTCCATTACCTTCATTTTAAAATTAAACTTATCTATACCTAAATTATAAAATAGCTATTACAAAGCAGCCATCATTTGGCTGGTGATGGACACTGACTCCTGGACTCAGGAATCCCATGAATCATCATTTAACACTGTATTTCAAGTGTGACATAGCGCTAAAAGCTCACATTTTCTGTCACAAAAATTCCCAAACATGCATAAAAGCTGGAAAAAATATAAAGAATACTTGAATATCCACCACCTACATACGACGCCTGTCAAGATTTTGACATATTTGTTTCAACTATGCACGTGCATACTGACACCATTTCAAAATAAATTACATGTATCACTCTATCTCATTCCTAAACACTTTATTGTGGAGATATTTTCTTGAATAACCACAGTACCATCATCATCATTACTGAACAAGACTAAAAAGAATTGCACATTATCAATCAAAATGTCCATGTTTTATGCCAGGTGTGGTGGCGCACTCCTGTGACCCTAGGACTCGAGAGGCTGAAGCAGGAGGATTGCTGTGAGTTAGAGGCCAGCTTGTGCTACAAAGAAGTGAGTTTAAGGCCAGCCTGAACTGCATAGTGAAACCCTATCTCAAAAAGACAAAAAAAAAAAAAAAAAAAAAAAAAAAAAAAAAAAAAAAAAAAAAAAAAAAAAAAAAAAAGAAAAACAAAAAAAAAAAAAAAA
>RJWM01035670.1:0-18751 GCA_004363535.1 Dasyprocta punctata
CTTGATTCGCTAAGGTTTCTGTTTTTCTGTAAAATCCCCCTTCCCCCAGTAACCTAAAAAACAAACAGTTACAACTTTTAGGTTGCTGACCGTAGAGCGGGGTCAAAAGATAAACACTCACCCTGCTCCATGCAAAGAAAAAAAAATGTGTAAAACGTGCCTTTCTGTAACCTTTGTTATCCATATTAGGGAATGACCATCACCATCCGGCTTTAGACCCTCCCCATGACAACTCCTCCAATGGACGCGAGAGATCTTTAAATTACTAACCAATGTAATCAACTTTTGTACCCACGTTAGCAAAACTCCTCCTCTCTTTGTTCTAATGTTTTATAAGCCCCTCCAGGCCACTGAGACACACGCAGTCTCGGATTGGGTCTAAGTGAGACTGCGTCACCTGGCCAGGAAAATAAACGCTCCATTTTAAATTCTTTGGGCGCTCCGTGAGGTTTTTTCAACTCGGGGGTCTTCACTACTACAGAATCCATATTGGGGAAGCCAGCATGACGAGCACCTCCAGGAGAACCAGCAGCTCGAACAGCAACTCTTGGAAGAACCCACAACGCCTCCTTCTTCTTCTCCACATCCCTATTTATGCTGGCAACTTTCTTCAGGTGGAGCATCTTTACTCAACACCAGCTGAATTAACTCAACTGGTGCTAAGTTGACCACCAGTTTGTAATCCATAACACACCCCCACCCCCACCCCCCACCCCGTCTTCCCATCTTCTCCCAGGGCATCTCCTGCAGCCTGGGCACCTCACGCTGGGCCTCATGAGTCCAGGAGGGCACCACTCGGGAACCTGTAGCCTGTTGCTCAGAGGGGTCCGAGAGGATCACTGTGCCAGGAAGTTGAAGTGGGCTGGATTTCTAGGGACCCTGGTAACTGGGTGGTCCGGAGGCCTCTACTTTTGTGCCAGCGAAGCTCTAGGTCTAGCCAGTGCCGGCCTTGGGTCTACGCGGCCCAAGCCCAGGACAGGCTGGGTACTCTGGGCCGCCTCGCACCATCCCACAAAAGCGCCCGGAGGTCAAGCGCGGGGAAGCCAAAGCCCATGTCGGGTGGCGAGCGAGGCGACCCCTCTTCCCCTCGCTGGCGGGGCCCTGAGGGCCTCGCGGACGCCGTGGGCGGAGCTGAGGAGCGTAGACCCGCTGAAGGCGGGGCGGAGGAGGAAGCGCTGCCGAGGGGAACGGAGGTGCGGAGGTGGAGGGCATGGAGCGGCCGTTTTGCTGGGAGTCACCCAGCGGCGAAGGAGCTGATGCCAGAAATCCCGGGCACCGGGAGGAGACGCGCCCGCTCTGCGCTACCCGGCGGCGGTTCCGTCTCCTTAGACGCAACTCTGAGCTGCAGCCGGGAGCTGGGAGCCTACGCGGGCGCGCCCAGCGCAGACCGCGGTCCCGGGCCTGTGTGCGGGGACACAGCCACGCAGGGACCCACGCGCGGAGGGGAGCGCACCGCACGGCCGGCGTCCTCGTGGGCCGGGCGACAGCAGTCACTGTGTCCCCGAGGAGGGACAGGACGGCCGCCCCGCGTCGCTGTCCTCAGGTGACTTCCAACCGCGCCAGCGTCGCTCTAACAGGACGGCTGCTGGGCGTGGGCTGTGTCCCCTCCTCCGCTGGGCCTCTATGAAGAAGCTGTAGGGCCCAGGGGCCCAGTACTAACATCCTGACCTCCTCAAGCCTGCGAAGCTGTGGTAAACAGCCAGCGCTTTTGAACTCTTACCGTTTCTTTCCGCCATTTTCAGAGAAGCCACAGCTGTGCATCAAGGCCGCCCTCTCCATGGGACGCTTGTCTGTGTGTGATGAGCCAGGCCAGGAGGACCGAGTGCTGTCGGGGTCCCGTGGCTGGGGGAGGTCCCACCCCTATGCTTTCCTAGGGCAGCGCCCCTATGCCCCTGTACAATGTCCCTGCACTGAACTTCAGAAGGGCCCTCCCCAGGGCCAGAGGCTGCGGGGCTCAGTGAAGACAGGCCTGTGCCCCCAGGTGCATGGAGCCTGACCTGTGCTATGGATCTTGCCCACTCCCACCTCCATGTCCCCCAGGACCGGGCCTGCTTTCCTCAGAGCAGATGCCAGGGCTCTGCTCAACCCAGCTCCCCAGCACAGCAGCTCATTGAAGCAGACAGGTGTGGGGAGGTAGAGGGATGGACCTTCTTTAGGAATGCTCTTTCTCCCTCCTGTCCCAGCAGTCAGGCCTCTCTTGTCAGGACTGCCACACACATGCACACAGCACCAAGGCCCCTGACACCAACCCCTGCGTGCACCCTGACCTGGGCCATGTCCTTGACAGGCCATCCCTCTAGTCTCAGCTGCTTCAACTGAAGCTAGATTCCCTCCCTAGCTCCCTGATGTCCTGCTGAGCCCCTGGGTTGGTGAGCCAGCCTGTCTTGCCAGACTGCAAGTAGTCTTTACCCAAGATGGTATCTGTTATGGCTTGTGTCTGGTTGTCCCCCCAAAGCCTCACAGTATCATAGGTGAGGTTTTGCAGAGGTGACTGCATCTAGAGTGTGTGTGGCTGGGATTGACTCCTGGTGCAATGGTAGGCTAAAGGGTGCTAGGATTAAGGGTGTGAGTGCTACGTGGCCTAAGTAACCTGGCTAAGATAAAGGGTAGAAAGACACTCTAAAGTCCCTGGTTGCTTTGCTAACTTCTGCCCACCATTTACTGTTTCTCCTCCAAGATGCAACACATGGGCCTTGTCCTCACTCTC
This sequence comes from Dasyprocta punctata, assembly GCA_004363535.1. Taxonomy (NCBI): domain Eukaryota; kingdom Metazoa; phylum Chordata; class Mammalia; order Rodentia; family Dasyproctidae; genus Dasyprocta; species Dasyprocta punctata. Next base: position 2,708 of record RJWM01035670.1, read on the forward strand.
CACCACCTGTGTGTCTTGGCTCTGTCATGAAGTCAGGGCTCACCTGGACCTGCCATGGCTTCTCACTGTGTGCATCAGGGTCTCTCTCTGTTCATCACAGTGGCCACATGTCAGTCTCACCACATGTCAGTCTCATGACACATGGTCATTCTCCTACAGTCGGATTTTCAATCAGGTTGGCAGGCCAATTGCATTTCTCCTCTTTGAGTGACTTGAGGAACCCATACCTCCCTTGGCTTGTGGCCCTTCCCTGCATACCCAAAGTCAGCAGCACAGTGACTTTCTTCCTTTCTGACCTTCTGCCCTACTTAGGATCATCGGTGTCTCAAGGAGATCTGCCTAGCCACTCCTGCCATGTCCCTCTGGCCCTCTAAGGTCACTGTCTCAGGGTTCCTCTGGGCACCAGGACATGGACCTCCTGGGCAGGTCCTCCTAGCCTGTACTGCTCTCCTTCCCCTCTGTCACCCTATATGGGCCACAACTCCTTCTCACAAGGCTCCTGCTTCCCACTGCCCCATTGGCTAGCCTGCACAGCCCCTGAGGTATTTAGGCTAAAACGTAAGTCCCTCTCTATTAGCTGCCATGAGCAGCCACAGTGACCAGTGCCTCAGGGCTGCATGAGTTCACCCTGCCCCACTGAATGCTTCCTGGCACATCCTCTGAGTCAGGTTGCCAACCAGTCACTCAGAAGGGCTGTGTACCCAAGTCAGGCAATGTCCCTGCCAGACCACACATGGCTTCTTGGACAGCTAAGCTCTGCCGACTGTCAGGAACCTGCAGTGACATGGTGAGCTGTGCTGGGCAGCTCTGCAGGACTTTCTCCACTGGGACCCGAAGACAAAGTTCATCTAACCCAGCCCTACCAAACCCAACTTTGGCCTTGGCCCCAACTCACTGGCAGAGAACAGCATTCCCTGGGCCAGGGCTGTGCTTAGCTGAACTTTTTAACTTCACTGGGTAAGCAATCCCAGGCTTGGCCAAAAGACACAACCTGTTGCTTCCTGGGAGGCAGCACCCGGGGCCTGGGAAGGCCGTGCTGTTCAGAGATGAATGGCAGACTTGTCCAAGGCGAGAAACCAAGCCGAGTCCTGGTTCCTTCACCATCTCTGCCCCAGTTGGTCAAAGACTTCATAGAGCTCTGAGCGTAGTGAGCATAGAATTACCCTTGGAGAATAGCAACTGGCAGGATTTTGCCAACTACACAGAACATCAGTGTCAGGGTTAGTACCGTAGACAACCTCACAGTGTATTTCTCACCAGAGACACCAGTGACCCCTGTGAGGGGCCAAATCAAAGCCCAGCAATGGGTGTCAGGAGAGGAGGAGTGGCCCATGCTGCCTGGAAGCTTCCCGTGTCCAGGGCGATCCAGGCAGCCAAGATGTTATCGTGTGAGTCTGGAGCAGCACTGCTTTCCAGGCTCTTATTTTCCTGATCCATGACTCAGGACAATCATCAGATGTGAAAGATTACCATTTATTTTAGGGCAGAAAGAAGAGAAGAAGCTCTAAACAAGCACTCAGGGAGAAAGAGTGCTTTAAAAAAGGAAAGAAGATTATGTCCTGCACTCAGCATGAGTGTCCTTGAGAGCCAGAAGCCAGTGTCTCCTAAGCTGTTGCTTCCAACTTCCTGTGTCTTGTTACACAGCTGATCCAGGGAGTACCACTTGGTTGGGTGCTAGAAGATTGGCATTGGGTGCCAGGCTCAGCCTGGCCCTGGGTCCCCTGCCTGACTCTCCTACTGTCCTTTGCTCCTGACCCTCTTCTCCAATCCTTTGCCTAAGGTGGCAATGGTACCCATATCACACTGCCCAAGTCTGGGAGCAGAAATAAGAGCCACCAAATGCAGACCCACCATCTTGTTGCTTAGCACCCCTGGAGTAAAGTGCATGGAGCAACTGTGGATCCACAGATCACCAGTCGTTTCTCATGGATGAGAGACAGTCACTCATTTGACTTTGCCTTTGGGTTTTTTTGCTTCATTTTGATTTGGTACCAGGCCTTGTGCTCGCCAAGCAGGCACTGTGCTGCTGAGCTCCATCCCTATCCTGGCTTTGCCTTTGAAGTCATGGCAAAGCCAGGACTGGGCAAAATTCTGCCAGAACAGTGGTGACCTGGAGGAGCTTACAGCTTGGGTGGGCACCACTGGAGACAGATTGCAGTTATAGCTGTTTGTCCCAGTGAGTGCAGGAGACTCCTTAGGACAGAAGACTCCCAGTGGAGAGTTTCCAAGATCCGTGCACCATAACAAGATTGCAGGGTTTTGGACTGTGACCTATGCCCCTGCTGGCTTTTGGTATGCACTGTGGATGTGCTAATGTATTTCAAAGCCACTTTGCTGGTGACTGGGGTGGGCCTCCCAGTTTTGCTTGTGATTACATGGCCCCCTTCTCACCCACTCAGCCCCATATGTGTGCCCTTCTGAGGCCTCCACAGCTGCAAGGCTAAGTCCTCCCAGTGCCTCCCCTGCTCCAGCTCACTGGGCACTCTCCACCATTTGCATTTGCATTTAAATTTTACAGCTTGCTAGTCCTTCTCTGTGCACACACATCTATATACACATGCATACACAGAGAAGCAGAATATCCTAGAATTTTGTCCAAAATGGCCTGGAATGCATAGATAATGTGGGAGACAACTTACCCCTTTTAATATTAAACTTTCACTCACCTGCTAAGATCTAGCCCTCCATTCACTTAGGTCACCTTCAACTCCTCTTGGCAATCCTTTGTATATTCTGAGGAGTAACACACATCATGCTGTTATTTCTTCTTGAGGCAGAGGCTTGATACAGAGTTCAGGCAGGTCTTCAACACGCAGGCTGTCCTCAAATGTGGAGCGATCCTTCTTCCTCAGACTGCCAAGTGTTGAAATGACAGGTTTGCTCCACCACACCTGACTCAATCATGCATTTGATGAGTAACAGGCTAAAGACCTCTGGAGTTGGTTTTTGTATCTATCTCTGGGAGGGTCTCTGTCATGAACGAGATGTGCCTGGGTAGGTGTAGTAAACCTAGCATGTGAAAATTTGCTTGAGGAAGACAGGAGTGGGCTGGGGGCTCCATCAAGGTGAAAGGTTAGGGAGGCCTCACTAGTGGAGGGAGTGTCAGGGGGAAGTGTCTAATCATTTTTCAGAGGCTGTGGCTACTCAGTGGCTGAAAACAAGACAAACAACTGTCTCTTGCTGGGGCCAAGCTGCATTCACATCCTGAGAAGCCAGAACTGAAGGAGCAGATGGAAGAAAGTTGAAAAAAACAGAAGAAGAAACTTCCCCAGAATGCATAAAGTCTTGGTACACAGTGGAAACCAGAAATGTGGAGGAAAAGTTGGATGAGAAAATTCAGGGTAAACTGAGGATGCCTCATGTCCTCCAGCCTTCCAGGAACAGCCTGAGCTGAGCAGTGTGTTTGGAAGGGAAAGGAATTCCACAGTGGATTCGTGCACCTGGCCGAGTACCTCCTCTGGGTAGACTCAGAGCAGGATCGTGTCACCTGGAAGCACAATCAGGAGAGGGAACAGAAAGCTATGAAGCCCTGACCCTGTTTCCAAGGACTAGAATTTTGACTGCCCTCATTGGAGATGCCTGGCAGGTGAGTGCGAGCATAGATAACTTGGTGGCAGAAGGTGGAAACTGCACCTTCAGTAGTTCTGCTCCAACTCAGGGACTTGCAGGATGGGAGCCTCCTGCTTTGAACTAGTGAAACTCCTGTCCTTCTCCACTTGCAGCAGGTGAAAGTTTGCACACAGCATTTGTCACATACTTAGTAATTGCTCAGTTTTTCTTACTCTGTTAAATCTTAGGAATTTAGATGTCCCAACAATTTCCTAACAAACCAAAGCCATAAGAGGGACAACGGCAGCAGTTTCAGCACTGCATGGCATTGTCCCTGCACTGGGAATGGGTGTCAGCACAGAATCTGGTGAAAAGGACATAGATGCTGGGCTTCATGGCAAGGAGACCTGGCAGGCAAGGCCCTGAGCACTGTCCTGTGTTCAGCAGAGCTCGCAGGTAGACGTCAACAGGCAGGGATCTGTGGCAGGCTGCTCTCTCAGGAGGTGATGGTTTCCTCCTGGAGAAGCAGCCCATCTGTGACAGGATATGTGGATAGAAATGACAAATGTCCTTGCAATGATGGGAGGATCGTAGCCACATTGGGGTTTTCAGTGAGTGAGTGCTGTTCTTATCCTCTGTGCTTGGGCCTGAGCTGGGAACTGTGTGTCCAGAGGCACAGAAATGGTCACACAGCATCCCCAGAGCTCTCAGACAGGGTAAACAGCAAGAGATGAGAAGCAGTAGGACAAGGAAGATGCTGCTGGGTGGGTTGCATCACAGTTTTGTTGATTCTCCATCTTGTTCCCAGCAACTGTGACATCTATCTGAAGGTAGTGACTGTGACCTCTCAGAGCATCAGCACCTCCTGGGCTCCAGGTTGGCTGAAAGCTGTTCCCTCTGCATGGGTCTGAGGAGGAAGCTGGCTGCATCAGTGTCCCCTGACTGTGTTCCCTGCAGCTGGGGAAATGAAATGGCGAGGTCAGTGAGAGTGACAGGTTCATCTTTGCTGCATGATCCTGATGTTCTTGGCTCTGTCTGATAAGGAGAGCTTTTCAGCTTTACTGTTCTCTCCCTGCATGAAGGCAACTTACTTACTGGCCATGTTTCTAATGCTGTAATATTTGTTTCATCCTCAAATTTGAAATACAATAGGGTAGAAAATTTAAGTCCTAAAAAACAGGGCCATAATTCATATGTCTCACTGCTGGGCTGCTTGACACTGGTGGTACAGGTGTGACTGTCCCACATGTGTCAGTACCACTTCTCCCCTGGTTATAAAGCTAATATATGGGGCTGCCATGCATGTACCACTGCTGGTTCAAGCCAGTGGGATCATGTTAAGGGAATATTTATATTTTTAGTAACAATGTTAAGAAAAAACATACAGATATGAACTACACAGCCTGAATAATTCAAGGCTGGGCCTTTAATCTCTGTTGAGGTCAAGATGCTGCAGAGAAAGTGAAGCAGGTAGGATGCATTGCAGCAGAGAGGATTGTGTTGGTGTGTGGAGAGTGCATTGGTGGCCTTCAGCAGTGCTTGTGATTTCTGGAGAAAGCATCATCTCCAGATGTCCCTCATGATGGCCCTAGATACCAGAATAAAAGGACCACTGGCTTTGGTTGACCTCACAGAAAGGTGAGTCTTGCACTGTTCAGCCTGCCTGGAAGCATGACTGTGATTCCAGCGAAAGCAAGAAAACAGATCACAGTTTAAGAGAGAGTAGAGAAAGCATAACCATGTATACAACCAGCACATGATGATAGAGAAAGGGCCTTTAGAATGAGAAAGGATCTGGCTTAGATCAACACTGTGCGGAACCTTGGAACAGGGTGTGTGATAAAAATATGAACCCACCACACACTAAATTTTAGCCCAGAGTCTGCAATCATTCGCACTGTTTCTCCTCTATTTTTCCTCAAACAATACTTTTTCTCTTGGAGGCCATGGATTTCTGCAGACTCTGAGGTCATCTGAAAACTACTGGTGTACCATGGTGTACTTGGACGATGGTGTGGGGTGAAGGAGGTCCCTTTTTCAGTGTTGGTCCAGTTCTCCTTCCTTCACATGGACATGGGTGCTCTGTGGTTCTGCATCACTCCTGTTGCCTCTGATTCTGGAAGTCTGACAGCTAACGTGGAAGGTGCTGGCCACATGAGCATCTCTGTTGAAAGTGCATGCTGACAAACCTCCAGACAGTCGTGAAAGTAATAGTGTGATCAGGCCTCACCACCCCTCCTTGTTCCCTTCCCCTCCTCAGCCTCAGCTTCAGTGTCACAAGTCCCCAAGACACATGTGCACTGTGGCTCATCATCCCCCCAGGATCCTGACCATGGCCTTACCATGTTGCGCTCACAGGATTCAGTCACAGTCAGCAGCTCCCGGTTAGCTCATGAACATTCATCACCAGTGTCCAGTAACAGCATACAATGTGCCATGTTTTCTTTCATACCCGAGTGAACTGAATGCAGGCACACAAATACCATCCTGCTTACATGTCTTCCACAAACAGAAACTCTAGATACTCAGGGTTTGGTGCATGAAGTATTTTGCTCTTGTCAACAGGTGGAAAAAGTTGTTGTGGAGCTAAGATGACAGAAATGATAGTTTAGTGGCATTAAAAAAGAAAACAATAAGAAACCCAACTTAGAGGAGGAGGCTAAGTGGTAGTGATGGCAAAGTTCACTGTATGAAAAAAGAAGAGCTTTCCCAAGGAGAAAGAAACCAACCTAAAAAATGTATGTAGTAGCCAGGATCCTATTGGTGAAGAACACAAAAAAGAGAATGCCTACTAATTTGCAATGTGATAGTGTTGTATGATGCTTTATGTTCTACACATTTTCATGGGTTTAGAAAGGATGGGTTAGGCTGGGAATAGAGGCGCATGCCTATGATCCCAGCACTCGGGAAGCTGAGGCAGTAGGATCTCTGTGAGTTTGAAACCAGCTTGATTTACATAGTGATTTTAAGGATAGCCTGAACTACATAATGAGACCTTGCTTCCCAGAAAGCAAAAAGAAACAAAAATAAGGGATGAATATTCAGAGTAAAGTCCTGATAGTTTTACATGTTTACCTTTTCTTAACTTTACTATTTGAACTTCAAAGCCCCTAAGAACAGTTTTAATGATAGAGACACAGTGAGGAAACTTCCATATCACCCTGAAGAAACTGTAAAGTGTTGGGGAATGATTTCTGTTTGGATGATGTTACACATGCAGAAGAGAGAACAATGAGAAATATGCCTAGGGTTTTTGAGAAGGAGGTTGGTGGAATTAGCCCAATGTTGCACAGCCTTTGGGACAGGAGGATGAGCGGGAGCCCCTCATCAGTGGTGATTTTCTGAGGAGACCTTGTGTATCAGCACAGCCTGGGCAGTTGGAAGGCAGGGGCTGCTGAGATTCCATGACATCCCCACCTTCCAGTTCTCTGCTGTGACTGCCGACCGTTGCCTGGTGCACTGGGCACAACAGCCCCCGAGTCTGAGTCTGAGCCACAGGTAGGCCTTGTGCTCTGGACTGAGATTCAGGACCTGTTTTTGTCAGTGAAATTCACTAGTTTAGTGGGGTGTTGATCAACTTGTTGTCAACAGTGGGTTCATCAGTGTACTTACTGTCCTACCTCAGTCCTAAGTGAACCTGTTTGATTTCCTTTGTCTGGTTCCATTTTGTTTTGTTTGTAACTTGATGTTTTGAGTCAGGATCTCACTATGTATTTTAGGCTTGCTGTGAACATACTGTGTAGCACAGGCTGGCCTCGACCTCTCAGTTGTCCTCCTGGCTCAGACTCCCGAGTGCTGGGATTACAGGCCTGCTCCACCATGCTCGGTTTCATTCTTTTGGATTTTCACCCAGGTTGTGTTTGGCTTTCTCCACAGCCCTTGGATGTAAGTCCACACTCACTGTGGTCACCATGGCATAACGGCACAGCCCTGATCCCGGGGCTGAAGTGGATGTACAGTTCAAAGTGGATATGTGCTGTGGGATGGGGGAGCATGAAGTTCAGGTTCAGCACCTCAGATCAAGTTTGATGAGACCCAGACCAGCTCTTGGCTCCCAGCAGAACAAGGTGCCAAAACGTGGTGAGTGCTGTACATTCACAGTGACCAAAATGATAAATGATTCTGTGTTCCCTGTACAAATGAAATGGTCTCCAAAAGTGATTCTTTTCTTTGCTTTATCAAAATACATTTACCTTCTCACATTCCTAGAAAGAGGTGTTGGGACATTGCCCTCCATTTCCATTAAAAAGTGAAACTCAAAATATGTACCACTTTCTCCCAGTTTATAGCAAGCATTAGGATGGGATCAGTGTAAGAATCCCAGTTTCCAATTCCTGTTGAGGGCATGGAATGATCTGATTTTCTCAGAAGAGGTCAGGCCATTCTGAGGTCCCTCTGTGTCCCCTCTCAGATCCTCCAGACACGTAGCCTCACTAGTGGCTGAAAGTCCCCGGACCAGTGACCCCACTGTGTACTGAAGCTCCTGTTGATCCCAGTGGGCAGAGCACTCTGCTGGTTATGTCAGGGAAAGCAGGGAACTGTGCTCATGACAAGGATCAGAGGAGCTCAGGGAGATTCTGCTCATAACTGAACTTGTGGCAGCCATCATTGTCACCATGGAGACCAAGGAGTTGAATGGCAAGGAGGACAACCTGCTTGATGGGGCACAGACTCTTCTTAGGAGTCCAGGAGAGCCAGTCCCGGTCATTCAGTGGAAGGCGTGTCTGGGGTAATAGACTGTGGCAACCATCTGTCTCTCCAGGAGCCCATGGCTCTCAGGAAGGGGGCTGGGCAGCAGGTCCGGTGGACCTTGAGGGTCTAAGCTCTGAGCCCTGAGGCCACAGTGAGAGGAGGTGTGTGGAGGGGAGTGCCAGCTATTGTCCACCCTACATTCATGAGGAGAGCATCCCCTCCTGCAGTCAGCCCAGAACAATAGGCCATTGACCTATGCAGAGGCTGAGGTAACTGGGGAATCAGGGAACTGTGCTCCAGCACTGTCACCAGCAGGTATGTCACCCACTCTGACCATGAAGTTGAACTACAGTGATCTCTCCAAATATTCATTGGTAGGTTTTGTGTTTTGTTTTTTTTTCCGGTTGAAAGGGTCTTAGAAAATAATCAAATTGAACCATGTGAAAAAAGTTGCCAGATTAGGTTTGGGAGGAAACCAACTGTGTATTTCATGGATGTTGTCCTTACAATCAGAGTTATTTGTGGTTTGAAAGATATTGAGCATGACAAGGGAGCAAGCCACCACCCCTCGGGCCCTGTGGAGGAACTGTGTGGAGCATGGGTGCTGTGCTGTTCTGGGATCTAATCCAGGAGTCTGGTCCTCTGGGCCCTCAGGTGCCTCCTGTGCTGTGGTCTCTACCAGTCCCTCCTGCACAGGGTTGCAGGGAGCTCATGAGTTCCCTGCAGTGACACTCTTGCAGCAGTGCCTGGCCCAGGTTCACACTCACGCTGGGGTTTTCTAGTCTACCTGAACCACTGCGTCACAGTTTCGGGTGTTTACTGTCAGTGCCTCATTCTGCTTTGCCTTACATTGTGTGCACATGGCCAGGTGAGATTTTTCATCTTTGAGAAGCTTGTTTCTCACAGGAATCCCAGCCCATGGGACTTTTGAGCTGTCATCCAAGGAGAAAGCTGGTGCTGCTTCATGCCGAGCTAAGGCTGTGAGTTGGGAGGCTGCAGGGATGGCCAGTGCCATGGCCCCAGATGCCCATGGAGACCACTGGGATGTGAGTCCCAACTCTGAATTCCACTGGCTACATCATTTGTCTTTTTTCTTGCCTGCCAGTTTCTCCCTTCTTGGCTCTAAAATGGGAGTATCAGATATTACCTGTGTAAGAGACTAGGAAAACAAAATATGGTGCTGGGCTATCCTCATCCTTGCCATGGGTGTGGGCTCCTCTGCAGGTGGTGCCCACAGTGCATGTCTGGCTGCTCACTGAGGCAGACACATGTGTCTTCTCAGGGGTTCTAAGGTATAAAAATGGTAAGGCTGCTTTGCTCTGGGAGAGGCTGCACACTGAGGAGCGGGACATGTCCACAAAATTGCCTCTGACCCAGCAGCTGAGGTAAGGGGATGTGTGCAGGGTGGGTGGGGGAAGGAGTGTGAGTCCCTGAAGGGGGCCACTGGGCTGTGAGAACAAGAGCTGGCCTGGGCCAGGGAGGGCAGGAACCTCATAGGCACAGGCTCCAGTTACTCATAAAAGGTTCAGTGAAGAGAGAGGTGGAAGGTGATGCACTCAGAGTGCTCTGAAGCCCCTCCTTTGCACCTTTTAGAAATGCATTGAGATCAATTTCACCTGATACAAAACTAAGCAAAGAAAGCGAGCCTGTGTGTGCAGATTATTGAGGTGGCAGGCTTTGGTGTGTTGCCAGCCCTGTCTCATCCCTCTTCCTCCCGGTCACCTCCTGCATGTTGAAGGAACGCCCTGCCTTCATTCAGAGGAACTGTGTCTTCCTGAGACTGCAGAGCTCTGGCTCTGCATGTGACCAAGTTCTGCTTCTGGGACTGCAGGTTCTTCCAAGAAAACCTCTCCCAGTGCCCTGTGAATGCCCCACATCTCTCTGCAGGCTCACATTACTGCTTCCATCCCTCCTAGACACTCCGTGCTCCTCATTGGAAAACAGAAAAAAGAGCTCTCTGAATTGAGAGAAAAGCTTAACGAAGGGAGAGAGGTGTCACTCACAGTGAAGGAGCATCTGGGGGTCCTCCTCAGCAGGTGTCACCCTGACACCAACAAGAGGTGTGGCTTCAGATAGCATCTGCATGAGGGCTGCAGGCTGGCTGAGTAGCTCATCCATGACCTCAACCCAGGTGAGGAGGCCTCAGGCCCTACTTAAAGTCTGCAGCTCATGGGACACTATGCTCACATAGCGATGTGTTTGACAACTGTTTTTCTGCCCTTGTCACTCCTAGAGCTGGGGCAAATTCAGGAATGCCCCCAGGGAAACTCAAGGGAAGAAACCATACTCGGTGTCCTTTGTCCCTGAGGGAACCTGGCTCTGTCTTGAAGGGGACGCATCCTTCTGGTTTTAAAGCTGAGAAGGGAGATGTGGTGGGAGACAGCTCGTTTGAATAAAAATCATCCTGCACTAAGAATGAAAGTTTCCAAACCCCAACCTGATGGCTTAGGTTTCCATTTCTGTGCCACAGTGGCCCCGGTGTCTGTGATAGGGACAGGAGCTACTCAGTGCCTAACTACACATTTATGAATTTGCTTGCAGAGATTCCAGAAGAGGAGGAGGCTGGAATGGAAGAGCCATCACTGGCCCTCAGGTAACTGGATACACAGGGCTGGGACTCAAATGGGGACCACATGGGCTGGGTCCATAAGACAGCAGACCCAGGAGGTCAGCAGTGCCCAGCTTTCACAGGCAGAAAGGATAATCAAACCTGGCACTATGAGTCCATTCCCTGAAGCCAGGAGGGGCGCCTTTCTATCACTGTGTGTAATGTCCCTGTGGAACTCATCTGTACCCAAGTGGACCTAATCAACCTCACCAGCATTTTGAACTCCCACTGTCTTCTGTTGCATGAAAAAATCAAGGCTGAGATTTGTTCCTGGCTGTGCATTGTTGGCCTTAGCTCGTTAGCAGGGATTTCATACTAAAAAAAGCTAATAAGATCAAAAAATCTCAGTTCCTACCCTATGGAAAGAGACCTGGACTTCACAAAGACTTTCACACTCCTATCTCAGCCACAGTGACTGAGCCCACATAGAAAAGTCATCCAATTCAGAGCCTCCCCCTATTTCTGTGCATCCAGTGCAAAATCAGGGTGACAGACACAGGACAACCAGGGGGGACAGGTTGAATAGACTAACACCTCACAGCCATCACTGTCACTCGCTCCTGCCAAGCATCTGTTCATCTGTACAGTTTTGATCTTCCAAGGTGGAACAGCTGCTGGCCCTTGCAGTATTCTTGCTCATTGCTGCTCCTGAATGCTGTGCTTTGGCCTTTGTTTACTGTGCAAATATCGCTGCACTTGATGCGCTCACTGGAATTGATGTTACGTACGGTTCATCAACTCCAAGCCAACATCTCTGTCTCTTCTGGTTGTTTCTCCCATGAAAGGTGTCAGTTCCCTGCCAGGACATAAACACTCATGACTGTGCCTGCCGGGATCATGGAGGTGCGTCTGAGCCTTGCCAATCTCCCCTCCTTAATGCAAGCCCTGTCTTCTCTCAGTGGCCCCCAGAATCTTTTCTCCTTGAGGCTCTGTTGAGTTGTCTATCTATACAGACTCAGTTAACAGTCTGCAAAGTAACCACACAGCCCTGAAGCAGCAGCCTGACCCCCAAAGCCTCTTCTATTATCGAAGGAACTCTGTCCTGGGGAGCACCAGGGTTCCCCCTCCTTGAAGAGTTTGTTATTTCACATTAATCTCATCCCAGGGCCTCTTTAGTCCACCGAGCTCGGAGACTCTTGGTGTGTGATGTTTCTAAAATCAGCAGAGGCAGTGAGGCCAGTTCCTGGGATGTCTTTGGGAAGATGCTTGCTGAGCTGGGTCCCAGCATGGAGACCAGAACTCTGTATTGCTGACCTGTCAGAGCAGTGTCCATCTGTCTGTCCACACAGAGTCTCAGGAAAACACTCCCTGTGACTTCTTGCAAAACCTTCCAGGCTTCCTGCAACATTGCTCTCCTATTCATCTGCATTTCTTAGAGAATATTGACAACTGTGGGCTTGGCAGTTGTGAGGCAGGAATGGTGTAATGTGACCATTCTTTTCTGATTTTATTCCCAGAAGATCAGAATCACCTGGAGGATGTGGCTGCCATGGAGCCAGATACTCCTAGGCAACTGTGAGAATGGAGGACTAGTGATGGTAACCACGGTGACACGGAGACCTGGAGTGTAGACCCCACAAAGTCAGATCTCTGATATGCTTCCTTCATGCCATCAGGCAGTCACACAGTATATATTGAAAGTATACTGCCACCTGTGTGTCCTTTTCTTGCATGGAATACTGCTTTTACTGATTTCTGAAATATCTAAACAGACTGCCGAAAAACTGTGGGACCATGGGTTTCAATATTCACGCACACGTGGTGACTTGTTGCCTGCAGAATGAAACTCAGGGATGTGGAACTGCCCTCTGCACATGGAAACTGAGGTCATTGGCAGGTTTTCATTGGCAGAAAACTTTGTCCATAAGGAAACACTTCTCAGATACGAGTTCTAGGTGCAGGTGTGCTCAGGAGTTCACTTGCTGTTCATGAAATTGCCCCAAATCATTTATATGTGGGTCTCAACCATGTGGCAGCTTTCCATTGGAAGGGCTCCCTGGGCTGCACTCAGGAATATCCCTGGCAACGTCCTGATTACTGAACAGTACCCTATTTTTTTTTTTTTTTGGTACAGGGGATTGAACTCACAACCTCAAGACTGCCAGACAGGCACTTATGTCACTGAGCTAAATCCCCAACCAGTGCCCCATTTATACTGCACTGGTTTCCCTCAGTCTTTGGGACATATGGTGTTGTCATTTATGACCATGCCTGAAAGGTGATCTCTAATTATGAGTTTTGTCCTCCCTTTTTCCCTATGCATTTCAGATTTTTCACTGAAAAACTAACAGGTATGAAATCAGTGGAGGTATTTGCACAATGGCGTTCCATCCTTTTGTACCTAAGGAAGAGTCTCAGAGACCTGCTAACCCAGAATGAACCTGCGAGGGGACAAAGGCTTGAGGAAACCCATTCAGAGTGGTGCAGGCTGGCCAAGAACCTCGCCCTCCAGCTTGGCCCAGGTGAAGTGACCGCAGGTTGACACTGCCTTAATTTCTGTTTGCTCATCTCACAAGGCTCTCCAAGAGTGTCACACTGTACTTGCAGCATTGGGGTAGGGAATCTCTGTGAGTGTCCTTTCAGAGGGCTCCTGTCACTCCCGGGGTTTCTCTAGGCATTGGATGTCATAGAGTGTGGTCATGGGATTTTGAGTAACAGGGAGAGAGCTCCCATACATCAATGATAGAACGAAGATGGAGAGTGCTGAGAAGGTGCCAAGCTGTGGACACTGTGGGACAGGCTTGTTTCTCATATCCTTGGTGAAAGAAATCAGAGGGAATATAAGCCAAGGTGAGATGTGAATCCATTGACCCTGCAGTCCAGGTGCGTGACAGGAATGAGGAGTATCCAGGGCTCTGCAGGTCAAGATCCCAGGAACTTGGTCCAGAACAATTCAGAGTAGGCCAGGGTCATCATCCCCAAATAGGGACATTGTGTACCTTGGAGCAGCGTGTCATCCCAGACTGTTTCTGTGGGGTGACACAGCAGTCATTCAGTACAGTTCCCCATGTGCATCTCAAAATGCTGCATGCCCATCCATGTCCACATGCTGAGGTCCCCACATTGTGTGTTGGGTGCAGTGGCCCCATGCAGTGACCATCTGGACCTTTCTGAATTTGCTTGCAGAGCCCCACTCTGATGGAAATGAAGAGGAGGAGATGCAGCCACTGGACTCTAGGTAACAGTGCATGGTCAGGGATCGTAAGCAAGTGTGACGGGAGAGGGCTTGTGTAAAAGTCAAGACCTGGGTTTGGGTGTGGCCACACATTCCACTCTTAAGGGTGAGAAATGCCCACCAGTGGCCATGGCATCAGTCACCCCACCAATGACACTGTGGCCTTTTAGCAAGGTGCTCTGTTTCCTCTGAGGCATTCAGAGAGGGCTTCTGCCCAGGAGAACTAAGCAGTCTCAGAGCATTCTCACCTTAAAAGTGTACTTCTATACTATGAAAGGATTCCATGCTCAACATCTTTCTGAACCATGGGCCTGAGTTTGTGGGCCGCTGAGGCACAGGAAGGAAAGTAGATGAAACAGCCACGGAGAGCCATGTTGTGTCTCAGCATTGATGAGAACAGGCTGAGAGGGCCCAAGTTCTCCTGCAGTCACTGCAGAGCCTGTCATCCCCGGAGCCTGGGAAATTCCCCGTTGTTCCTGCACTGGGTCAGCCCCTGCTGTGGTTCTCCCTGCAAGTTCCCTGTCCTGGCTGCATGTCAGAGGGAAGCTGGCTCTCTCCTCCTCAGCTGGTTATGTGGATGGCACTCTGAGCAGGGGCTGCTCTCTCTTCCCTGTGTCCTTCTTTTGTCTGTCTGCTGGTCTGTCTCTGTCTCTCACTCTTGCTCTCACTCTCATTCCCATAATAATCAGGCAATGCCCGAGTCAGAGAACAGTTCCCTTCATCCTCATTGTGGAAGACCCAAGGTGCTGGAATTCTCCCTGAAGCTTTGATGGAGGCTGACTTGGAACCTGTGTGTTCTGGTCCATCTTAATCTTGTCTTTATTCCACCCTATTCCCACCCATCCCTGTCTCAATATTGAGCTACATGAAGAAGTAGATGACATGTCAACATCAGTGGAGGAACTGTCCTTCCTGGGTCCTGGGCAGCTCTTTCCACCATCACCACAAGAACATCACCTGAATTCCTCTGTCCCTGCGATTGAGTCTGAAGCAAGACCTCTGCCTGATGAAACCAGTGCGTCCCCATCATCCAGCTAGAAGTGCAGCTGGAGGGTCCAGGGTTCTCAGTTCTCCAGTGTCTCAGCTGAGAGAGGTGGATGAGCTCGGCCAGGAGTCCCCTTTGGTTGCAGATCAGGGTCAGAGGTCTGGGGGCTCTGGAGGTTTGCCAAGTTCTGTGTGCTTGGGAGGACTCTGTCAACCTGGGTCTGACAGTGCAGACTTCGGATCTGCATGCGGGCCAGAGTGAGGGGAGGGGAGCACAGCCTCACAAGGCCCACTGAAGCCTGTGCTCTGTGCTCAGACCTCTTCCTGAAGGGGTCCACAGGGTGTGCTGGTCATGTGGCTGGGCGTGACCTCTCCTGCCCAGTCCTCCCTGCTTCTCTACACATCCACATATCTGGCAGACTCCCCAGTTCTTTGGAGGTGTATTTGTGAAGCTGAGGCTCCCTGCTCCCAGCAGCTGTTCCATCCATGCTGCCTTCCTCCAGAGCAGCTCTCCAGTGTCCTTTCCCTTGCCACTGCCAAGATTCCGTCCTCTCCCAGCATCAGGGGTTTCCTTCCTGTCAGGCTTTGGTTTTCATCCCGTGTCTCATCTCAGAGTTCTGCTTCCTGTCAGTGCGACCTGACAGGTAGAGAACAGAACTCCTTTGCACCATCTCCTCAAAACCCTGTGTTCCTTAGCAGGAGCCCCATGGCCAGGCCTCATGCTGGTCTATGTGGAGATAAATTTCAAGTCACTGTTCCTGTCACACGAGGTCTTTCAATCTTTTGTTCATGGAGAAGCTGTGAAATCTACTGTGCATTTGCTCATTGGATGAACTATTAGGGAATTATCAGCTGTGACATCCCTCTGTGAATCTAAACACTGTAGAGTAAAAGTAACCACGACAAATGTCATTCCATACCTCCATGGGCAGCCAGCACCTCTTCACAGTGCGAGCATCCTATTTGCTGTCCCTGTTCTGCTGAGGTAGCAGAGGGCAGAGGTTGTTCTCAGGTCCCAGCCATTGGAAAAAGCAGG
>RJWM01035671.1:0-18806 GCA_004363535.1 Dasyprocta punctata
CATCAACCACAGGATTAATCGGAGGCTCACGCTCCTCTAAACAGCCTTTGGGGTCTCTCCTGTATAATTTTAGGCCACACTTCCTTCCAGGTAGATCTCAGTGTCCTTAGAGAGACATTGGCCTAAGATTTCTCAAATAACTCCCCACGGGAAAGGATGTTATAATGTTCCTTCCAAAATTCTTTAAGGTTTAAAGCTGTATCTGAGATCATCTGAGCACTTTAGGAACAAGTCCTTGGTGTGCAGCTTAAAGTTAGCTATAACCTGCTGGTCCGTAGGCTGCGGTAGAGGAGTTGTATTAGGTGGGAGGAGCTCAACTGAGAGCCATGGGGATTCTTCAGCCAATTCTTCTTCCAAATCTCATGGGTGAGCAGGAGCAGTGTCCATGATGAGGACCGCCTTGAGTGGTAAGTTTTTGTCCTCTAGATATTTAACAGTATGACAAAAAGCCTCCTGATCCACTCAAGGAAAAGTACTCCTGTTACCCAGGTTTTTGTGTTAGATCTCCACATGACCCCTAGCCTATTCTTCATGACATGATGTTTTCTGAACACTCTAGAGGTCTCAGAGTGATAAACCAAGAGAGGCTTTATCTTGACGTCACCTTTTTATGTGAGGTCACTCACATTGGCATAGAGCAATAAGGTTAGCTTATCCTTCATAGGCTTGTGGCTTGGCATTTTCTTCTCTTCTAGCATAACATATATTTTGGGTATTTTTTCCAGAAAAGGCCAGTTTCATTACAGTTGAAAATGTGATGAAAGCAAAAGCCATGTCTGTGTGTCATCATTTGAAAATAGTAAATGTAATTTTCAGCAGCCCTTTTATCATCACTCACTGGCTGCTTCACCATGCCTGGTTACACGGTGAACCCCAGTTCTTACTTAAAAATTATGAAACCACCTTTTACTGGCACAAAATATTTCACCATTATTGCTTATTGATAGATTTTCCTTTATGAGATTTCTATTTATAGCCCTAACTGTTTCACAAATTATGAACTCAGATAGGCTACACAACCTGTCATCTGCCTTTTGTTTATCCACAATAATAACAGCCTTTCTACCACATCTAATACTGTTCATCATGACTTACTAACTTGAGTAACACCTTTAGCAGCACTAGCTTCCTTATACAAATATACAAATTTTTTCTCTGTAAGGTCGTTGAGGTGTGTACATGTTAGCAAGATCAGTCACACAAATGCAACTCTTATATTTCTCCACAATTTCCTTCTTCTTTTTTATTGTGATTGCTTTCTTTACCTCCTCTTCCTTCCTTGCCTTCTTTTCTATCTTTTTGGGGCCATTTTGATATCAGTAATCATAGCGATTATATAAAGGACTGACTGAAATCACATCCACAACCACATGCACCTGAGCTCAGACTGATGCTTGCATATGCTTACATACACTTTTCTGGCATTTCAAATCTTTGTTTACAGCCACACAGGTGGCCAGCATTTGGGTTTTAACTCAAGACATTGGTCGTAAATTAAACCTAAAATTCCAGTGGTAATCCAAGTTGTTTGTATGTAAGGCCAGTAGTAACTGGACTTTTATGACTGCTCAATCAGAAAATATGGCATATATATAAGCTGCATAGTCAGTCTGCCTCTGAGTTTAGAAAACAACTAAATGTTTCGATCTAAAATGTCCCCCAAAAGGCTCATGTGTGACAGCTCAGTATCTAATACAGCAGTAGTCAGAAGTGGGGCTATAGGAAGTGTCTGGATCATGAGGGTTCTGACTTCATCAGTGGATTAATCCCATGATGGATTTATGATCTGATAACATTAGGTGGTGAAAACTTCAGGAGGTGGGGCTGCGGGGAAGGAAGCAGGTCACTGAGAGCCTGCACTGGAAAGTTGCATATCATCCATGCTGTCTCCTCCACCCTGCTTCCCGGCCACCATAAGGTGAGCAATTTGCTCCACCAAGCTCTGTGACCATGACATTCTGTGTCATCATAGACCCATCCTCAGTGACAGAACCAAGAGACCATGGACTGAAACTTCAGAAACAGTGAACCAAAATAAACCTTTCTTTAAATTGGTATCATAGGTATTTTGTCACAGTGATGGAATGCTAACATATAGTTCAGTAGGGTTTAAATAGAAAGCCTTGAAATTATTCTTAGCAGGAGGTATCATTAACAACAGAAGGTTGGGCTATGGTGTTGTGACATGACAGTATAATGCATGGAATGGAAAGATAGGGGTATTTTTGTTCACTGACATGACTATGAAAAAAATAATTACTTATTTCTGCACACTGAACATATTATCACTCTATATTTTCTTTCACATTAAAGGAAAGCTTTTTTTAATCTCATTACTTTTCTCCTGTGCTGACGCTTGCCCATCATAACTGCAGTCTTCTTCCTTTATCTGTCTGCTACTACACTAAAATGGCCATAGCCAGTGACACCAGAGGAATCAAGAAAAGAAACGTAATAAACAGGCATCTGCTTCTTCCTTTTCAATTTGCATTGGCTTCATATCTTTTGTCTTACCTTAAGCTTGGCCAAAAGAAGTTCATGGTCATGAAGAAGTTTTTTGGTTTCATCTTGACTGCCCCCAATTTCTAGAAGATTGGGCTGTGATTCAGCCAGCTGAAATTGTACCCATTTGCCACACTAAAAATAAAAATGAAATAAAATGCACTTTTAGTTCCTCTGGTTCCTTCCTCTTTACTCTTCTCCTTTTTAATTTTATTTTTTAATTTCCAGTTATACAATGAATTTTTTTTCCATAGAGATGGGCCTTACTTAAGTTAGAACCTAACAGGTTTACTATAAATCCTTGCCCTGGCTTGCTTTTTTCTTATAAATTCTTCTCTCCAGCATATTGGATTTGAATTTTTTAAATTGCAAAATAAGGAACATGTACAATGCATTTTGTATAATAGAACAGTACAAAGTTAGATAATAAAAACTGTAACTCCATAAAAAATAGTGAAATTCCACCTAGAAAAAGTAGAATCTACCCTAGATCTGTCACGGGATTCCCATCTTTCCACTCTAAGGAGCTTGGAGTGTATTTTACATGGACAAGGCAGTAAGGTAAAGGAACTGGGGAGGGGGCAATAAGGGAACACTCTTACAGACATAATTCAGTTAAAATAAGAGTCCCCAGTGTAATTTCAAAGTTATGTTCTTGGGTTCAGTGTACCTTTGGTTTTTTCATAGATGAAAATAGCATTATTCTTTATCCTGCTCTAAGAATATTTTGTGTTTGAGGAAAAAGTTAACTTTTTTAAACAATGAATTTGCCCCTTTGCCCTCACTGTTGAAATTTGCAGTTGCTCAGAGCACCACTAGACCATTTGCAAAAGATCAGTTCTCACTGCTGCTGTGTCAGATTTTTCATCTCCATTCACCTCTTTTGGACCGATTAGGGGGCTAGGGAGTCAGCAGAGGCCCTGTTAATTTGAGGGACAGCTCTCAACGGCACTGACAAGTTGTTCTCCATAGAAACACTTTTACTTTCTGTATTCTGCACTTCCATGGTGAATGGTTTTGCTCAATGTCCAGTTCTGTGTTGCTGCTATGAATTTTCATATCGCCCTAAAATCTGCAGCAATTGAATTCAAAAGGCCTTGTTATTCTTGCTTTAATAAAAGGCCAGAAAAGCCATTCAGTTAAGTCTGCTGGGGTCCTATAAGGAACTGGCTGGTGAACAACAGCTTGCTTGCCAGGTTTCCTTTCATTAAACACTACATTCTTTAGGTGGTAAATTACAGAAAGCCCAAGCGTAATGCTTCAGAGGTTCTGATGGGGAATAAAATCACAGATTTCTTCTTCAACCTAAAGATGTGTGGTCATCTTTGCAAATGAGCAAATTGCTGGATATAAAACATGTGACTTTAGCATTGTGTTGTTAAGAGCAAATTTGACACATACTGTTTACAGCCTTCAGTGGCAGGGTCTTCATTCACCATGAATGTGCCAAGGACTTAGTAGTGCCCTTACTGCATCCAAACCACCACTGCGTGGGCGCATACTGGAGCCTCTCACTAGGTGTTCCCTGTGCTCCTTCATGGTCAAAACAGTGCCACCCTCTGACCTGCCTGCCCTGACCCCATCACATCCACCATTAAGAATCACAAGCATTGCATAGCCCCTGAGCCTCTGCCACTGGCAGTCACAACCCTCTGAACACATGTGCCTTGCTTTTAAAGGCCAAACTGAAAGTTTGCTATCAAACTGCTTCATGCTTTCTGGCTAACAGGAAAGGAAAGAGAAAACTCTAGTAAGTGGCTGAAACTTATTAGAAGTTTCTCTTAATTGCAAATTTAAGAACGCTCTTAAGAAAAACACTGACTTTTATCTTGCATGTGCTATGTCCTGCTGACTGAGTGCAGTGCTCTTTACAGTTATCAACACACCCAAGAAGCCCACAACCACAGAGGGAAAAGGAAAATTGTTAGCTTACCTTTATGACAGCTATCACAATTTTGGAGTCTCCAGCCTGCACAGCTACTGAGCAGACAGTTGTGGTGGAGAACTCTGCCCCAGGACTTCCTTGGATGGACATGTTCTCTTAGAAGGAGAATTTTACCTGGGGCAGCCTCTGCACCGAAGCAAGTCTGTTGGTCATTTCAGAAGGCAACCACCAGGGTTACTTGGATTCATTCAGGGAAAGAGCTCTGCTCGCACTGATTACTCTGCCAAAAGGAAAGTACAGGAGGTTAAAAATAGACAACCTCATTGAGTTTATCATGAGAGAGGGAGAGAGAGAGGGGAGAGCAAACAAAGGGCCACACCCCTAGTATGGTAACACTAAGAGCCTGTTATTTTTGCCATTATCTGAAACGAGAAGAACAGCTTCGAGCTCTTTGCCTATCAGCTGATGATTGATAGCAAATGGAAAAAAAAATTACATCCTGACAACCCATAGTTGCCATTGAAACTAAACAGTTGTAACTATGGATTTTGAAACCAGAAAGTCATAGACCCAAATAGCAAACTTTTCAAGGTTTTTTTCTTCCAGGTCTCCCTCATGCTAAGAAAACCATCAAAAAATGCAATTTTTTTTAAGTTCTAGTATTTATTTGGAAGTCACAAAGTTGCTTGAAAACAAAATTTTAGATTAATCTGATTTGCAAAAACTTTCTTGCCCCTTGCCAAATGACATTTATGTGGAATGGCCACATCTTTTCAAAGCCACAAATTTCTTAGGGACATTTTTAAAATATTTCAACCGCCACTTATCGATAGATACCTATCACTTCAGGATTCCTTTGTGACTGTTATGCTGCCTTGAATAGCATTTTCAAACCAGTTTTCACAATCACTAGGAAGCAAAATGTTTTGCTGCTATTTTCTAATTGCAGCAAGAAATGTGTTTTACTTGATAAAGGTTGAAAACTATATATATTTGGCAACAGCTTTTTAAAGGGTAGTACTGTACCTAGGGTTCCTTCAGGCTTGGTTTTTATTCCCCCCTTTCACTCCCTGAGCAAATTATAACTGGCTTCAGATCAGTGCCCGAGATCAGCAGATTAAGCCTATTGCTAGAAACTCCCATGTGTCACAAGTCGTCTGTGGTATTAAGCAGCAGCTGTTGGATTCCCTGTCAAAGAACAGCTGAAAATAACACTGAAGTTCGGGTCAGAGGTCAGATGCAAACACACCACAAGCACTACCTCCAGGGCTGTTGGGACCACTGGAAATCTCTCGGACAAAGCCAGAATGGAGGACATAGCCATAAACAGTTAAATGAGTCCATTCAACCCTAAGCTCAGTTTAAAAGCATGTTTAGGTTCACGTTCAGAGCTGGTGTTTAGAAGTCTGAGTCAACGCCATTACTCGGTTTGGCTGAGGTTCATGATACTATTGTTGAGTGTGAGTATGTGTGTGTGTACATATCTTGGGTGCTGAACCATTATTTTTGTTTCCAAGAACATGGCATGGCCAGTCTGCAGTTGTGTAGCCACAACCCTCACTTTGTGCTCTCAGCGCCTGTCTGCTGCTCCAGTGACATGAACACCACACCTGCAGCCCAGTTCTGCTGAGTGACTTCCACCTGAGGCCCAGAGGGGAGCAGCTGGAGCAAGCTCACGACAGCAGGTGCCAAGGCACTCTGCAGTGCACAAAATCCTATGGGTCACTCGTTTTATGGCAGCAGTGAGAAAAGGCCGAGAGCCAGCCACCTTGGAATAACGAAGTGAGTCCTCCCCACTAGAGCAAATATGTAGTTGGTGCCAACAGACCAAAACAAACTGATTGCACCAGTTTTTCTTGACCTCAAGAAAAAGCAGAAGTTGACACCTGTGTCACAGAATATCCACACCCTAAACTAAAATGCCCCAGGAGTATTGCTCAACTCATTATGTACTTTGCCAACCAGGACAGCAAACAGTGGTCTGCACTTAGAATACTCAGTGCACTTTCACCCAAAGTCAATCCTTATTGCTTCGAAACTATGGGACACAGATTTCATAAAGGCCCTCAGGAGGGGAAGGGATGTTTTGGCAACCGGCTACAAAGATCACAGGCTAAGTAAAGGGTGACTCTATCCACAAAGCCTGGCTCAAGGAGGAGGATTGTGTAAGGGATGCAGAGGACAGAATGAAACTTCTGTACTCCCAGGCCCAGATAGAGGGGAACAGAGGAGAGAAACAGAGGGGAGAGCTCCTGGCTAAAAGTCTGGTTAACTTCAAGGTTTAAGGGCAAAGGGAACAGGAAATATTTAAGACTTTGTTAAAAGATTAATTCAGCTATTCAGCAGCAGAGGTAGGGCCCTTTGTGCGTTCAGATGACCTTTCTTTCTGCTAATTAGATGGGATAGGTCCAGGGCGTTACATAAACAAAATTTGGTGGACATAAGCAGTAAAACAAGCTGTGTGTATGAACTGAAGTGCCTTCTGAGTACAGTGTTCTTTTCATTCAAATTCTTGGCTTTGTAAAACCTGCAACAGATTCAAATCATTTTCCCTCCTCCTCTGTTGCTTTTTCCTCCCACTAAGTTCCTGTTTCAGCTTTTAGTCCTCTCCTCCCTCACAGAAACTCTGTTGCTCAGATCTCTCCATTGACATCTAGTTTCTCTATGACTTTGGCATATTTTTCTTCATTTAGAATAATATTCAACAACAAATTGAGTTACGGACCCCAGTAGATGATTAGGAAAATAGCTTGGATAGAATGTTTTTGTACTGAGGAAGTTGGTACATGATATTTAGATGGAATTTTAAAATGTGAAAATAGTAAAGGCTTTTGGAGTGAGTTGATTCTCCACCTCCCATCACACACACACACACACACACACACACACACACACACTCCAAAACAAAACAAAATCCTTAGAGGAGTTCCCCACCTTTGAAGTTTAGAGAGGATCTCACACAGGTTATTATGCCTTCTCTGTTTATCCCTCTGGGAAATGCTTGTTTTTAGACAAAGTGAATTTCAGCGAAATATCCTCCATGGGGAACCACAAAACTAGGGCTAGGTTCTGTGGAGTTTGAACAGCTCATTTTTTAATGAAATAGAGCTAGTAATTTGAAGACTTTTTCGTGTGATTATTTTTCAGCTTCATCAAGACAATGCCATTAAAATACCTCTTTGCTGGACCATGTGTAGGGTCAGCTTACATTTCCACATAGGATTTATCTTAACCAATACTACTATTGGTTACACTGTATTTCACTTGATAAAGACAAGGTAGATAGACCTGATATAATAACTGAGAATGAGTTTCTTCATCCATATTAAAAATTTAAGGCAAAACTCTCCCTGCTATTATCCTTAGCAGTCTTAATAATAGCAACCATTTAGTGAATGATGATTACACGCCAGGAACTGGGATACATGCTTTACTTTTTATTCCATATAATTCACACAATCAGGTTGCAACAACTTACTTTCCTGATTTTATAAATAAGATACATGTACCTACACATTCACACACAGTGATTAATTGATTCTAGCCAGCTCTGGTCCCCATTTTTTCCTGACAGAGTTTAAACCTATCCATGGGCCGGCTCCGCTCTACCTGCCCAGTTACATACATCATTATTCCCAGATCCCAAAGATCATCTTGTTTTGTACTTTAATTCAGTTGATCTCTTCAGGAACTTCATCTCTCTCATCCCTTCATCTATCCAAATTCCTCCCAACTCAAGACCAAGAAGAACTACCAACATCTTTTAGAAGTTGAAATGTCATTCCACAATCTTTTTTCCTCAAAATCTAATTGAACCTCAAAATTTAATAAGTACATGCTGATATTGGAAACTTCTACTGCTTTCTAATTGTTTCACTTCCAAACATATTCTTTCCCAACTCTGTGTGAAGCTTTTCATGGAGAAGAGCTGTGTGCTAACACTTTTGGATCTTTGCATGTCACCTCCTAGGGTTGTTGTGGAGATCAGAAGTTGTTTATGGAAAGTGCTTAGAGGAGGACCTGGCATCTGGTAAATCCATGAACCATAATAGCAGGTACAGAACTGGTGCTTATAAACTTCGAATGATGGATTGTTTTAATGCAACTCATTCATTCAGTATTTATTCCTGTATCTATAGTTACTGACCATTGCTATAAGCACTTAAGCATTAGGAATATAGCAAGGAGCAGAATAAAGAGACCCCTGTCCTCTAGATACTGACATTTCAGTTAGAAAAAACAGACCACAAACAATGAAATAAATTTAAAAAAAGATAATAATACATTGTGACTGGGAGAATAGTGGAGAGAAAAAATACATTGACTCACAAAGGTAACATTTAGAACTTGCTAGAGAAGTCAGAGGGTGCCATTAGGGTATTTCTATGAGACACTGAGATTAACAGGAATAATAAGTTGATAATGGTTGCAACAAGAACAATAAAAACGAACTGAGTCACACAGTACAGCAGAGGCTCTGAGGGGCAGGAGCTCTGCAGTCAGCCTGCTTTAACCTCTCTGTGCCTTCCGTTCCATGTGAACTGGGATTGTGGGAAAATTTACCCCACAAGGTTTGTCAAGAGGGTTAGATGAGATCCTCTCTGTAAAACACTGAATGCCTGGCACATAGATGGTGTTCTAATAGTCACAAATTATTTTTTCTGAGATGACAGTATCTACTAAGGGTTTTCCTAAATTTTTTGGCTGCCAAATGTTTAAATGAATTTTATATTTTAAAACTTAAGTTGAGTTAAAACATATGGTAGACAACTCATATGGGTTAAACATATCAGAAAGACAAAATATGCATGACCGAGAAGTAAATTACTTCACTACTAATCAGATCCAAAAATATTTCAGTGTGTCATCATTTCTAGGATGCCATCTCCACTGTTCACAGTAGCCAAAATTTCCCAGCTCATTATTTATATCACTTAATACATTTCCTGGTACTTCTCAGTTATTTCATGATTATAAACATCTCACTTAACTGCTATCCATAAATAAATGGAGCATGCTTTTTCCCTTAACCAGCCTCCGGTTCTTGCCCGTAACTCATTCTTCCATACCTGTGTTCATGTCTTCACTTATCAAATAGGACTAAATACCTGCAAAGTGTGAAACAGTGTTCTTGATGTCAGTCACACAGCAATAAGTAAGACAAATTCATCCACTGATAGAGTTTGCCTTATGGTGGGGGAGACATCTATTCGAAATTACACAGAAAGTACATACATAGTATGGATAGGCTGGAATATGTATTAGGAAGAAAAATCAAGCAGGGTAAGGAAAGATGGAATGGGGGTGCTTACTGTTTTAGGAGGGGCTCAGTAAAGTTCCCTCTAGTAGATGAGATCTGAGTAGAGACATGGATTAAATGAGAAGAACAAGGCATGCACCTAGCTCAGGAAGAACATTCCAGGCAGCTGGCTTATGATCGTTTTCTTGGAAAAGCATCCAGTAGTCTGCTGTGGCTGGACCTATGTGAGGACTGCGAAGGAACGGAGGGATGGACCATGGAAACTGAGAGGCCAGGCTGCCTAGTTCACCTAGGGCCCTCAGGTGGGAGCCACTAAACCCCATTTCACTGGGACAACCCTGGCTTGCACTTGGTTCCCTGGCATAATTACTCTGAAGCCCCCGTGAGGATCAAAAGAGTCTGTCTGGATGGCAAATTATATGATAAACTTATGGTTAAACCAATGTGAGGACTTTGAATTCATTCTGAGTGAGATGGGAAACTATTTCAGGGTTTGCATCTAAAGAATGATGTCATTTGACTTCACATTGAAAACAACAAAACACTGCTGTGGAGGAAAGACTGCAGGAGTCAGGAGTGGAAGAGGGAAGTGGGGTGAACTCCCTGTCACCCAGTACACAAATGCCCACATGAGGCTGTGAGGCTGCTATGGGATGTTTCTTTATGGAAACTTACATTTTACTTAAGAAGAATCACATGTCCAAAAGATCATGACCCAAGTTAGGCATGACGGCCCTCCAACCAGGCCTCTGCAATTCTGGAACTTAGAGAGACCCCATTTCAAAATGAAAAATTAAAAGACGAGCTCGGAATGTAGCTCAGTGCAGAGGGTGCGATCTACAGGACTGGGGAGAAGGGGGAAATCATGAAATGAAACTTGAGCATATTTAAATACTTAAATTGGTCAAAAGATTCAGAGTGTCTGAATTTATTACAGTTTTTTATTTTTATTAGTACATTTGTAGTACATAATGATTACATTCATGATGAGGAGCTGGTACATGTACACAACACATTTTCATCCTTTTTATGTCCTCTTCCCTTCCCTTCCTTCCTTGAACTTACTATAGTTTTAAATTATGGTTTCCCAAAATTGATCTAATGGTATCAGTACTTCCCCAAATATTATATACAGCTTTTCTTGGAAAATCTCTAAATAAATTAATAGATGAGCTAGGAAAAGGTCAAATATGTACAGACTAAAGTTAAAATGAACAGTACACATGAGGCTAGAATTGATTTGGGCAAACCTCTTTTTGAATGAGAAAGATGTATACAACACTTCAAGTCAGAATACATTTTTTTCATAAAAATCACTGAAAACTTTAATGTGCAAATTTTATCCTTAAAACTAACTCCCAAGGCCTCCTACCTGTGCTGAGCTGTGTTCCTAGGCTCCAGCGAAGCAGTTCTCTCTCTGATGCAGTTCCTCTTGATGTCATGAAGCGTCCTGAGAATTTGGCTCCAGAAGACAGGCAATATTTACTAAAAGACAGGAGTCTTAGTCAACTCGATTTGGGGAAACTGGATTTCTTTTGTTTTTCCTTTCTGTTGCTAAATTCCAGTTGAGGCTGAGAATTTTCCATTTCAGAGTAATCCCAAGGGAGGCCTCAAGAGCAGCAGTCATCCCAGCTGTTTGGGAAGCCAGCAGTGACACTGTGGGTGAGTGATCGCCTCCCCCAACAGCTATAATTTTTTTGTCCAAAGAAAGAACAATAATACAAAACTCAAGAACATAAAAATCGGATACCCCAAGTGGCATGGCTATTATCCAAAGTAGGCAGTGTGTAGAGTTAAAAAGAGAAAGCCAGCTACTGCGGCACACACCTGTAATCCCAGCTATGCGGAGGCTGAGGCTGGAGGATCATAGGCTTGAGGCCACCCTGGGCAGCTTAGCAAGACTCTGTTTCAAAATAACGAACAAAAAAGGACTGGGAGAACACTTGCATAGCATGCATGAGGCCCTAAGTTCAATCTCCAGTGCTATAGGGGGAAAAAAGTTTCAAAAGAAGGTTTTTAAATATGAGGTTTCAAGGAAGTCAAGAGATGAGTGTGTGTGTGCACAGGAACACACACGCCCAGGCTGTCATAGATGATGAGGTACTCGCAGTAACGCTCTGGGCTCTCTGGGCTGTGTGAGTGATGTTTCTTGTTTTCACTGACAGTTCAGTGGCATCAGTTTACTGACAAAAACAAGTTTTAATATAGTCTCCTGTGGGTTTTTTAAAAATTTAACTAAGTTTTCTAAAAAGAAACTTTCTTTTTTTTTTTTTTTTTTTTTCTTTTGAGATTCACATCCTCATTCCAAGCTAGAAAGCCTCCTAAGAATGTTCTGCTGAAGTTTTCACTGTGGGAATCTGTTTTTGGTTAATAGATCTCTCACCCGGGTCATAAAAGCCACATGAAAGACAATGATTACTGAGACTTTCCTGGAGGATAAAGAAGTTACTAACACCTGCAGGAAAAAAGATATTCATATACACAGGCTTTTAAGAAAAACAGGAAGCAAGATGGGAGAACCTCACAGAAACCTGGAAATCGAAAATGGAAACAAAATAGCAGGTCATACGTGCCCCACCCCGCCCGACTCACACCACCCTAGCCAACCGGTTTCCTATCACAGATTCCACCCTCAGAAAGGAAGGACTTCAAAAGCAAAGTCACTCTGTTGTGGGGAGTTTAGATTCTGCTTCTGGGCACACCCCGGCTTTGAGCTTCCACTAGCAAGGACAGCTGATAGTCTCGATCGCCTCCGTATCTGTGAACAAGATTCTGAGCCCCTTTCTTAGCACCAGCCGCCTCAAGTCCCTTGAGAATTGTAGAACGTGCAGTCACTTAATCTTGCTGGGCCTCTAAACAACCTAGAACTCTAGGCTTATAATCTGAACTGGCATCTCTGTCATAGGATTTGGGAAGCCGAGAAGAAAGAAAGCAGATATTCGAGTTTATGAGGTGCATGAGACAAGAACTCAGACACTTCCCTCTGTTTTCTTCTCCATTCCTACAGGGAGTAAATTCTGCCCTTCCTATGTTAAGTCAAAAAGTTGTACAGATGTCCATACATCCCTTCACCAAGCTAGTGCACACTAAGCTAGCCCCATCACTAAACTAGTCCCATCACTAAGCTAGTCCCACGCTTCCCACCTCAGTCCTCTGAGTCAGAAAACCACAAGAATCCTAAGACAAAAGAAACACAAATCTGCCTTTGTTCCTAATGTTCCCATTGGAGAAGACAAAGTATACACATGAAGCATTTTGACACTGTAGCACATCTAGGAAATATGTTATTTTAGCATTCCAACCACTGGACAGTACCTGAGCACCCTAAACTTAAAGGAGGACAGGTGTAAATTTTTTTAAACTTTCAGGGGGGTCAGTTTATGGTTGGCTGGCTCCAAAGCAGGAATATCATGTTGGAGCAAATACAGTTAGTTCATTGCTGATAACATTCCTGCCTTTTATGTCTTTGCTGATGTCATGGGTTAGGCCTATATTTTATATGCAAATTTACTATGGTAAATAATATCCTTTTGCTTGAAAATATACTCTAATTATTATCACAAATTATTAGAGTATATTCTCACAAATTTTCAGTTGCATCTCCATTTTCTCCTTCCATTTTTGTGCTATTTTCCTGCTGTTTGTTCTTTTCTCTTGCACTTTTTCCTTCTCTGGATCCTGTACCTTTTCTATTCTCTATGTGGTGTAGTCTACACAGTCTATTACTTTTTTCCCTTTTTCAATATTAACAGCTCTATGCATATAAACCTTCATGTTTAGTCCTATAAATCTACAGACATCTATAATCATCCATGGAGTTTGTATTTACTTATGCCATTAAAATTTATTTTTTCGGTAGAAAAGAGCTGCTTCTCTGCAATGCTAACTAAAAAAATTTTTTTTAAATAAAAAAATGTTTTTATTTAAAAAAAAATTTTTTTTAAATAAAAAAATTTTTTTATTTAAAAAAAATTTTTTTTAAGCCATTCTGGAGGAATTATGGTTCAGGTAAAAAAATAAATGAACACATGATCAGCAGAATGGAGTAGCTAGCCCAGAAATCAGTCTGTGGAATTATGAACTCAATATAGTTTCAATGGAGTATCAGAAAGCATTGAGAGAGATAGCTTATATTTGCTATTTGGAAAAAAACTGATCATATCAGCACTTCATATAATGCACCATAAATTGCTTCTGTATATGAGTTTTTAAAATGAAACTGCACAAGAGGAACAAAATTTAAGCCAAGGAAAAATTTTCTAACCATTAGGGCAATAATTATGGCATTTATAAAAAAATGGGTCTTTAATTTGCATTAAAAAACTTAATAAAGGGAAATTTTATAATGGCTATGAAAGGCAAGAAATGAAGTTGAGTGGTGATATGATCTTGTTACATAAAATACAAAGGAAATGCAGAAAATATTAACTATATGATGTCTGCATTGATGAATTATGAGAAGTCTATGCTTTTTGTACTTTATTACTTAGGACAGTGATAGTGAACCTTTTGGAGCTTTCAATGATGCAAATAGCCTGCTTTGGCAGACATGCCATACGTTTGCCACCACTGGCATAGGGTATTCTTTTAAAACAGTAGCTACAAATTACTTTTAAATTTAAATAGATCTTGGAATAAGCACACAAGAATTAGTTTTCTAGCAGTCAGGAGACAGGAAGATGCCAGTTCAGGCTTCACTAGTTTGAATTTGGTAACGTTTAGCATTTATGGGTATGCTTATTTTAAAGAACCTAGTAATTTCATAAAGGGGCCCCTAGGAGTACATACCTCCCAAAAAGGCACCCAAAAAAATTAGTTTATAAGACAATGAGACTGGGGGTGTAACTCAGAGGAAGAGTGCTTGCCACACATGCAGTAGGCCCTAAGCTTGATTTCTAGCAATGGAAAAATGAAGAGCAGATAATGTCTTTGAAAAATCCATACGCTGAAGTTTTTATGAGGAAAGGGTATCACAGAACCTTGCAATCAAGGGTGTAGTCTTCAGACTGGCAGCCTCAGGATCACCTAGAATCTCCTTAAAAATACAGATCTCAACTCCTATTTCTTAGCTATACTGAATCAAAATCTGTATTTTAGTAAGATCGCCAGTTGATTCATTGGTACACTAGTTTAAAAATCACTGATCTAGAACATAAATTCTATCTCTGTCTACAATGCAACTATTCTTAAAAAAATCTGTGTTGATATCCTAAGTACTAAAGAGATCTGTATTTATTTATGAGCTCTAAATATTTTCATAAAACAAAGCATCAGTGAATGGGAAGAATGAATAGGATAAATTCTAAAAATCCACTGGTTGATCTGTTGCTCATAATTTGCAACACACAGTACCATCAATAAAGTACCATTAATGGTACTAGCTATATCATCCTCTAGAAGCTTGCTTAATCCATATCTGAGGAAAAGAATCAACCTTATCTTAATCATTTTTGATGCGATAGTATATTCCCTTTCTAACAGATTCTGAAAAAGCTTGGTTTTGTTATGAGTACAGGACTTCCTCATGAATGCAATGGTTTCTATGTGTAGACAATTAGTAGAACTGGTAGTCTTATTCTGAGGACATTTTAAATACAAAAATTAAAACAGATTAAAAAGACAAGAATGTCAAGGATTGCTATTGACTCATTAAAATTTTCTCTCAGATCACTTATCTTCAGAGGTTTGGAACAAGATCGTGAATACGAGGAATGATTTTGAAAAGATGGTGTGAGAAACACTAAATCTACTGGAAGAGAAAGTAGGTAGAAAGCTTGAAGACATAGGGGTAAGCAGAGTTTGTGAACAAAAACCAAACCGCACAGGAAGTGCTTTACAGAATCAACAACTGGGATCCCATCTTATTAAAAAATTTTTTCATTTCGAAAGGAATCACTAACAGAGTGAAAAGAAAACCGACAGAGTGGGAAAAAATTTTAGCCAACTGTATCTCAGACAAAGGACTTTCACCTAAAAGATATAAAGAATTAAGGGAATAGGCAGAAAGAGAAAAGGGAAGAGAAAAAGATATAAACCTGTATATATGTATATGTAAGATAACTAAAAAGAACACTGCTGAATGTATTTGTTATTGAGAAAGAACAATTAATACTCATATGATTAGATCAATCTTGCATGTCTATATCTGATAATGTAAGAAACCATTTTAAAGATAACGATGCGCAATATTGCAACCATTGTCAAGCTTCTATCTTCCGGTTTTGTAAACCTGCAATGTTGTGTATTTACTCTAGTCGTTTGTTTGTCTCTTTTGCTTGTTGTTTTTACTATATATGTCATCTTTTGTTTTCTTTTTTCTTCGCTTAAATAAAAAATAAATAAATAAATAAATAAAAGATATAAAGAATTGAAAAACCTCAGGCCCCCCAAATTCAAAGACCCAAGCCAAAAATGGGCATTGGAGATGAATGACACTTCTCAGATTAAGAAATACAAATAGCATCCCAGGAATGCAGGAATGGTTCAACATACGCAAATCAATAAATGTAGTATCAACAGAGCCAAAGACAAAAGTCACATGATCATATCAATAGATAGATGCAGAAAAAGCTTTTGATAAAGTCCAACACTTGTTCATGATAAAAACCCTATAGAAAACTGGAAAGAGAAACAAAAGGAATAAGGACAGGAAAGGAAGAAGTGAGACTATCATTATTTGCAGATGACATGATACTCTACATAGGAGATCCCAAAAACTTCATCAAAAGACTACAAGAGTTAATAAGCAAATTCAGTAGAGTAGCTGATACAAGGTCAACACTCAAAAATCAATAGCATTCCTATACACAAACAACAAATTCACTAAGAGAGAAATTATGTAAATAACATCAAAAAAATGAAATACTTAGGAATCAATCTAACAAAGAATGTAAAAGATCTATACATTGAAAACTGTAATACTCTAAAAAAGGAGATTGAAGAGAATATCAGAAAATGGAATGATATCCCTTGCTCATGGATAGGAAGAACCAACATAATGAAAATAGTCATACTCCCAAAACTGTTATACAGATTTAATGCAATCCTGATCAAACTACCATTAATATACCTCACAGATCTATAGAAAAATTCCTAAAATTCATTTGGAAACAGAAAAGACCTAGAATAGCAAAGGCAATCCTTGACATAAAGGCAAGACAGAAGGCATTACAATCCCTGACTTGAAATTATACTACAAAGCTACTGTGATAAAATCAGCATGTTACTGGCAAAAAAAAAAAAAAAAAATAGACCTTAAGATCAATGGAACAGATTAGAAGATGCAGAAACAACTACAAAGACACTCAACCACCTTATCTTTGACAAAGGGCCAAATACATTCACTGGAAGATAGACAGCCTCTTTATTAAATAGTGCTGGAAAAATTGGCTTTCCACATGCTGAAGACTAAAACTAGACCCATGTCTATCACCATGCACTAAACTAAACTCAAAATGGATCAAAGATCTAAATATTAAAATAGAAACACTAAATTTACTGGAAGGCAAGATAGGTAGAAATCTTGAAGACATACAGGTAGGCAGAGAGTTCATGAACAAAACACAAATCACACAGAAAATATTTCAAAGAATCAAAAACTGGGATCTCATCAAAAAGTCTTTGCATTCCAAAAGATATCACCAACAGAATGAAAAGAAAACCCACAGAATGGGAACATATTTTAAAAGAAAACCCACAGAATGGGAAAATATTTTAGCCAACTTTCCCTCAAACAAAGGACATATCTAGAACATACAAAGAATTGAAAACTATCAGGCCCCCCAAATTCAAAGACCCAATCCAAAAATGGGCATCTGAGATGAACATGCATTTCTCAGATGAAGAAATACAAATGTATATAATTACATAAAGAAATTTTCAACATCACCAGTCATTTGAGAAATTCAAATTAAAACAACACTGAGATTCCATCTCACTCCAGAAAGAATGGCTGCCATCAAGAAACCAGCCAATATCAATCGGAGGGACTGTGGGTAAAAAGGAATGCTTCGTATCTGTTGGTGCGAGTGTAGACTGGTACAACCACCATTGAAACCAGTGTGGAGATTCTTCAAAAAACTAGGATTGGGAGTCCCATTCAATACAGCTATTCCCCTTCTATTTTCCCAGAAGAATTGAACGCACCATGCCACAGAGATGTATGTGCACCCATATTTATAGCAGCATAATTTGTAATAGATAAATCTTGGAAACAACTTAAGTGCCCATCAACCGAAGAACTGATTAGAAAGATGTTTTATTTTTATACAATGGAGTATTACTCAGCTATAAAGAAGGATAAACTTGAGGCTTTTATAGGTAAATGGATGCAACTACAATCCATACTTGTAAGTGAAATAGACCAGACCACCATGTGTGAATATCCTATTGTCTCCCTAGGGTAAAAAACTGAAAAAGTAAGTAAGAACCAAAATCTACACTAGATACTATGAAAGAGAAAGAAATAGCTCAAAAGTAAAAAACAACTGGAATGGGTGAAAGGATAAAAGAGTAAAAGGAAAAGGAAAAAAAATTATATATATATATGCAAAAGATAACTAAGATAATTATACTACTGATTTCTTTTAGTTCATTGAAAAAAAGTTTGTGCTGATATTGTTTATGCCTGTATCTTGTAATCTGGGCAACTACAGATAACAATATCAATATATTAATTGTCTATTATCTTGTTTTGGAAATTTTGCATGTTTTTGCTTTCTCTTTAAAATAAAATTTTTAAAAAGATGGCTTGTGTTTGAATTGCAAAAGTTTTGTTTTGTTTTGTTTTACAGTGAAAGACATATTGCCATACAACTCCATCAAAATACTTACCCTTGCTTTGAACACATTTATCCCATGATATTTGCCACATTCTGAAGCAGTTCTGGAAGTCCTCTTTCATGCCTTTTGCAATGTGTGATAAAAAAAAATACAGTGCAGGCTTCTGCCAAAGTGTCAACGGAAAAGCAAGACCATAAAATCATTATGGTGTGTTCTCATCCACTTTATTCACCACATCTGGCAAAATGAGACTTCTGGCTTTTCTACAAAGTCAAAATGACTATGAAAGGTAAAGATTTTGAATTGATTTAGGACACTGAGTTAGCTACAAAAGTCCAACAACAGATCGATACTTAAGAGGACTTCCAGAACTGCTCC